>JARUPZ010000067.1:0-72936 GCA_031213475.1 Nereocystis luetkeana | reverse complement strand
ACATGGCCTGAGGCCAAAAGTGAAAATGTCGATTTCCGAGCCGGTTTTTGCGAATCAGAATCTGAAATTTTGACACATACTGTAGAATAACAAAACTTTTTTTTTTGACGAGAGTACGTTTTTGGTTTTCGATTCTTTGTCATCACTTATCGCAAAACAAATAGTCCTAATTCTACTAATATCGAGCTAGCTGGCGAAAAAATATAAATATCAAAAACGTACTCTCGTCAGAAAAGTTATAATAGTTATTATTTTACAGTATTTGTCCATATTTCAGATTCTGATTCGCAAAAACCGTCTCGGAAATCCAGTCCAGCCATAATGTTAGCGTCTTGCCCGGCCCGGCTCGTATATAGCCGTTGAACGCGTTTGATGCCACTGCTGTACCTCCCCTATCTTTCTTGCGGATATGACTGCTTGGAATGAGAGTAAAGTAAGATTACTATGCGTATAATGTTCTCGAGGAACTTCTCAATCTCAGAACTGATGTAATTTGTTTTTCCACCATACTGGTATATTTTAACACTCTCTGAGTTCCACAGCAGGAGTGACATGTTGTTCCACCTAATGCGGGACGTGCACACATGTCAAGAGACGTCAAGAGGTTGCAGTAAACCCGTATTACGGAGGGAGCATAGTAAATAGGACCAATGTGTATAGACAAAAGCCTGTATATTTACCTAATTTTACTATGAATAGCAATATTTGGTCCTATTTACTGCCCTGGTATGTCACTGGTGTCACACACAGGCTTGCAAATATTTAAGTTTCGGCGAAATCTTCGAATCTCACAGCTGTTTTTTTTTTTTCTTGAAAATAAAATTATTTTTTCATAGTTAGTACAAGGCTCTGGGGGGAAAATGTGAGTACCGTTTCGGGGCTCAAGTATCAGTACATATCGTTCCTTGTGTCTCCGTCCACAGCGGTCATACGGTGGGGTTGACGGTTATGTTCAACGCTTTTGGAGCCGCAGCCCCGTGTAGGGGATAAACCAGTCAAATTCTAAGGAATTTGTCCCTAAAACGGACTGCGGTCCTAAAAGGGTTAATACTATGTTCCAAACCCTTTTATATCGGGGGGCCATAGTTAATACCAGGTAAGACCTATGGTATACATAAAAACCTACCAGGTATTTATTTAGCCATTTCCACTAACAACATTTGCTACTATTAACTATGGTCCCCCGTAATAGAAGTCCGCGTGCCTACCAAGATCAATTTCGTGGGTTCGAGTCTCACCGAGTGAGTGCATGCTCGTAGGGCCTTTTTCTTTTGCATAAAAAAATGAGTAGCGGAAAGCGCGAGAGCGTGACTTATTACGGGGGGCCATAGTTAACAGGACCAAATATTGTGAGTAAAAATGGTTATACATATAGTTTTTATGTGTACCATAGGTCCTGTTAACTATGGTCCCCCGTAGTAGCTACATTCGATGAAATGTCGACGAGCAGTGTGAATGCTGAATGAACCCTATGCGCGACAAAAAAATAAAGGCACGTACCGGGGGGGGAGAAGGGACGGACACCTGTGACCACCGCTTGTCGAGAAGATCGCCGAGGGTAAAACCTCTTGCTACGATTTAGGCTGGAAAGTAAAAGTGAGATTAAAACAAACAAATACCCGTTTCGAGGACAAACCACTCAAACTCCTAATTTCCGAAGTGGTTTGTCCCCCGAACGGGACGCAGCCTTGAAAGTGTGAATGTGACCATTGGTGCACAGCGTCCCCTACTCTCGCTGCAAGCCGATTTCCGATTTCAGGTTGTCCGTCCTACCCGTGGGTTCACTTGAAATATTCCTACAGTAGTAGCGGTCCTCCGTGATAGTACACGAACCTCGGGAAGGTAGATCATTCACAAATAGATGATCTACAGATAGATGATCTGCAGATGGAATATCTACAGATAGATCATCTGTAGATACAGATATATCTGTAGATACAGATAGATCATCTGTAGATACAGATATATCTGTAGATACAGATAGATCATCTGTAGATACAGATAGATCATCTGTAGATACCTATAGATCATCTGTAGATCATCTACAGATCAGATATATCATAGGCACGGTCGTCGAAACAGGTCCAAGGCGTGGCAAAAATACCGGTTTAGCTAGCTTGCTTTGGAGGAGTTGCTGTCCCTTCCAGCTAAAACGGGGGTTATCACTGTTTTTGTTTTTCCAACTCTGTGTTACTGCGAAAAATTGCGACAAAATTACAACTCAATTCTGCACAAACAAGAGAAAAAAACCTGCGAAAAATGACCCAGCTCGGGTTCCTCAGTACTATTAGTTTGTCCCCTCAGGGTATAAAGGGCTTGCGAAAAGTGTTTTCTACTGTAAGTTGTTTTTGTATCCCCTCTGTCGGCTCCTTCACAGCTTCAAGTTCGTGAAACAACGCACAGTAGTCGGATGCCTCCCCCCTGCCCTCTCACGTATGGTCCTACGACTGCGGCCGTGCATGGCATGAGTACTCGTACGCCGCTCTCCTTCGTGCGACTCACTCGCCCAACATCTCACCGGCGCGTCGCGTCTGATGCAAGCGAGCAATGCCTCCCGGTCGGTAAAAACCCGACACGCTCCGTCCCGGCACTGCAGGTATGCGAGGGTCTCTATGGTCATACATACGACGACGACATACGACTACGACCATGCATGACAGGAGTATCCCCCCCCTTCCCCCCCCCCCCCCCCGCCCCCCCCCCCCCCCCACCCACCCCACCCGCTGCCTCTACATCCCCCTCCTTATTCCGATACTCCCAGGCGGTGCCCTTCAGCTATCCCCTCATTGAGCTTCGACACTGCAGGAAAGAGCGATGGGGAAGTGATGGCGCTGTTCGGGAAGGGAGAGGAGGAGGACATGCAGGCTTTTTTGAACCGAACCAAGGGCTCGTGGTGCTCATGGCCGCAGTCATGCAGGTAGGTGCTGGTGGGAGTAGGGCGTGCCGGGGGGGGGGGAGGGGGGGGGAGGCATTGTCGCGTTATGCGCGATGTTTGCCCGATGTGTGTCGTGCGGTCAGGCGCCGAGCTACAGTATGGTGGACGGTTGGTTGGTTGATGTGTGGGTATTTTTTGCGGCTTCATGAGCCAATGACGTAGTTTTTTGCGTACGGACTACCATGATGCATGGTGCGCCCCCACACCCAGCCCAGCCCTAACTCAACCCCACCCGATCCTTCTCTACCCTCATCCCCAACGCTATACCCCACCCCAACCTCCACCCTCACGGCACCCTCACCCCCCCCCCCCCCCCCCCCCCCCCCCCCGCTACCTCCGCCTCCATCTTTACCCCCCCCCCCCCCTCTAGCCCCACTTGCACCCCGAACCCACTGCCGTGCACCCCCTCCAACCCGCCCTTCCTCCACCGCCCTTTCCACCTCACCCCCCCCGACGTGCTCCGTCCCAGCATTGTAGAGATGCGAGGGTCTGTATGATCATACGACCACGGCTATGCATGATAATGAGTACACCCAACCCGACATGCTCCGGTCCGGGCATTGTAGGGACGCGAGAGTCTATGGTCATACGACTACGGCCATGCATGATATAAGTACCCCCCCCCCCCCCCTCCCACCCCCCCCCAACTCCCACCCCCACCCCCACGATGTCGTTACGTTTGCAGACGCCAGCGGGCGGAGGAGGAAGAGGAGGAGGAGGAGGAGGAGGAACCGGCGCGCACCCTCTGCCTCTTGCGCTGGGTTGGTCCTGGCTGGCCCGCTTCGTCAACGGTCTCGCGGAGTATGTGCGACAGGGAAACCCGGCTCCGGTTCCGGCCGGGCCCGTCCTGGAGTGGTTTTTCAAGGTTTGTACCTATATTGAGGGGAAAGGGAAGGGGGGACCGGGGAGGGGGGGGGGGGGAGGGAGTACGTGCGGTAAGGTAACCCGCCCCCAGTTCCTACAGGTTCCGTCCTGGGGTGATTCGTTAAGGTTTGTAGGGAGGAGGGGGAGGTGGTTCGGGGGGAGGGGAGGGGAGGAATAGGACGAGGGGGTGAGTGGGTGGGTGGGTGGGTGGGAGGGGGGCATAGGGGAAGGGGAAGGGAGGTGGGGGAGGGGGGGGGAGGGGGGAGGGGGGGGGGGGGGGGGGGGGGCAGAGGAGTGCTTCTGTTTCGATAAGGTTCGCCGGTAGCACATTTGTGGCGGAGCGTCGCGCCTTCCGGGTCCGCCCGCTAAGGACAAACTACTTGCAATCATACACACACATACATATATATTTATATATATATATAGATATGCCTGGTATATTTATATATACTTTTCAGTATTAAGGTGACGGGGTTAAGGTGCCTGTAGATGCACTATTCTTGCCGTGGTACCGGTAAGTTTTTCCGTCGCCCGCAAGAGATGGGCCACTGCGAAGCGTTGAGACGGCGCGTGTTTTTTTGTTTTTCCTATTCTTCCCCCTCCGAATTTTTTCGCCATTTTCCACCCCAAAACCCGACGTGCTCTCCGTCCCGGCATTGTGGGGGTGCGAGGGTTTATGGTCATACGCATACGGCCATGCAGGACATGAATACCCCCCTCCCCCCCCCCCCCCTTCGCTTTGAATAATTATCTTATATGCCTGGTATATATATAGATAGGTTGGGTTGGCGTCGGTTGGTGACGAAGCTGTAAAGACGCCTCTCACTGCGTGAGCTAGACAACCAGGGTACTGTTTTTTTTTTTTTTTTTTTTTTTGGGCGGTTGCCACGGCTGGCGGTCGAGTTAGATATTTTTTGTGCGGGGAGAACCTTAACTCCGCGCAAGGGGGATGGCCGTGTCACGTAGGGCGTTTATGTCAAGACACCCACCAGGCAGGTACATATATTGTGAACCCGTTGCTGTCTCTGGAAACTGGCCACACCAGAAAATAAAACATTTCATTGACGCTGTCGTTGATAGGCAAAAAATCCGCCTCAAAAGGGGTTCTTAGTAGGATGCAGCTCACCCTTCATGCGACTCGCCTAGCTCCTCACGGCGCTTCGCGCCTGGTGCAAGCAATGCCCGCCTGGTCGGTGGAAACCCTACGCGCTCCGTTCCGGCATTGTATGCGAGGGTCTATGGTCATACGACTACGGCCATGCATGAGATCGAGTACATCTCTCCTATTGAGTACCCCCCTCCCCCCCTCCCCCTCTCCCCCCCCCCCTCCTTTTCTTTGTCGATGGCACGCTTCAGGTGGCGGGGTTCGAACTGCAGCGGCGTTACGGTGCGGCCATGGACAAGGTTGTCAAGACGGTCAAGGAAGAAGTGCTGCCCGCGCTCCTGCCTAAGTCGATGGTGAGAAACCAGGAATTGATTGGTCGCCTGCTCAAGCCTGCGTATATACGGTGTTTTGATCGGTCGCCTGCTTAAGCCTACGTATACACGGTGTTTTGATTATTCGCCTACTTGAGCCTACGTACATGGCTATACCTATGTACATACGGTATTTTGATTGGTCGCCTGCTTAGGGTTACGTACATACGGTGTTTTGATTGGTTGCCTGCTGAGTGTTAGCCCCCGCTAGGACTTCAGTCCCGTTGGGGGGGTGAAACACTTGAAATTAGAGTCAGGTATAGGTTTCTGTGTGTAACTGTGCGCTGCGCTTGCGAGAGGGTTTGTTGCGCCTAATTGAGCGCAGTGGGATGCAGCAGTGGCGGTGCAGTAGGCGCATGGGTCACAGTAGGGAGATAGACAGTAGGTGGTGCAGTAGGCGCACGGCAGGGATCACAATAGGGGGGATATGCACTGCAGTATGTACTGTAGTAGCACAGTAGACAGTAGGTGGTGCAGTAGGCGCACGGCAGGAATCACAATAGGGGGTATATGTACTGCAGTATGTACTGTAGTAGCACAGTAGACCGTAGGTGGTGCAGTAGGCGCACGGCAGGGATCACAATAGGGGGGATATGTACTACTGTAGCATGTACTTTAGTAGCACAGTAGACCGTAGGTGGTGCAGTAGGCGCACGGCAGGGTCACAATAGGGGGATATGTACTGCAGTATGTACTGCAGTAGCACAGTAGACAGTAGATGGTGCAGTAGGCGCACGACAGGGTCACAATAGGGGGGATATGTACTACTGTAGTATGTACTGCAGTTGCACACAGTAGACAGTAGGCGGTGCAGTAGGCACACGGCAGGGTCGCAGTAGGGAGATATATACTGTAGGATGTTCTGCAGTTGCACACAGTAGACAGTAGGCGGTGCAGTAGGCACACGGCAGGGTCGCAGTAGGGAGATATACACTGTAGGATGTTCTGCAGTAGCACACGGTAGACAGTAGGCGGTGCAGTAGGCACACGGCAGGGTCACAGTAGTGAGATATGTACTGTAGTGTGTACTGTCGTAGGACAGTAGACAGTAGGCGGTGCAGTAGGCACAAGGCAGGGCACACTGCAGTAGGTGGGATAAGCCTCGCAGTAGGAACAGGGTAAGGCTACATACTCCCTTTGTTACCCAATACAGTTACGAACAACTGCAGCCAGGATTCGGGATAAAAATCATTGCAAAAGGAGGGAAAGAGGGCGAGGCAACCGCACTGAAAGAGTAAGCAACCACGGCTTGGAGGGAAAAAGACAAGCCCAAGTCATCAGAAGAAGAAAAATGCAACCATACAGAATTAAAACCCCAATAATTCAGGAGGGAAAACCCGATCGTTCAGAAGGAAAACCCAATCGTACACTGAAAGAACACCCAGTCGTATCAAAGAAGTGAAGAAAAAACAGTACCAGGTAAAAAATAGCAGATACGTATATATATAGAACTACATACTTAGATCACAACCCCTGAGCGTGCTCCGTTGGTGCATCCCTGACCTCTCAGAGCTCCCACTTCCAAACCGCCTCCTTTCATTACTTGCCGGACCTTTCCAGCAGTTCTTGGTTTTCTTGGTCCTTTCCTCCTTTTTTCTTCTTTCGTTTCGTGTGCGTGCGTGTTCTCCGAGCACGGCATCGCGGGAGGACCCGGCACCGTCGCGGGTGTCAGCGGGTGCTGGCGGGTAGAGGGGGGCTTGCAAGGAGCGTGGTCGCCACGTTCGTGCCTAGGCGTCGCGTGTGCCTCGAGACACGAGGGATGCATGAACGGGCTTTGTCTGGCTTCGATTTATGAATGTTGATAGAGTATGTTCGAGGTATGAAGGTCGTTCGGGAGGGCAAGATAATATTCAAGCGGTGCTTATTTTTGCGACCACGCTACAGTTGAAAGAGGGACGTGTGCAGTTTGAACACCAACGTTATCGAGCTGGCGAACGACGGCCACGGTGAGCACCGGGCTTCACGCGAGGCGGGCGACGGGGCTAATTGTGGCAGAGAGTGATAAAAGCTTTACCCGGACCGAATCGGTAGCGAGGTGGTTGCGAGAGGGGCGGGCGGCGTACGAGGCTGAGAGAGAAGCTCTTCTGTGCGATGTTTTCTTTTATTCTTTTCAACCGGGTGTAAGGTGTTCCAATCAGGCAGAAAAATATTACACGAGAGGGGACGGGGATTTTTTTTCCTTTCCAAGTTTTCGGTTTCATTTTCATTGTTTTTGCTGCTGTGCCGTGCTGTGCTTTCGCTTTCTTCGTACATACAGTACAGACATACAGCATATCGAAAGAAGAAAATAAGTACAGACAGTAGTACCCTACCTGGGGTATGTACGTACGTACGGCATCCGCGACACGAAGCGTATATGTGTCATCCAAGCTGACGTCGGAGCTGTTTTTTCCTGAAGCATGGCGGGACTCTTGGCATTATCAAGTCGCCGGTTTGCAATTACGATCCTTGAAAACACTAAACTCAATCGTGGACCTCTGTTCGCTTCGCATAATTTGATGCACTTTTTTCCTTCCTGAGCGAGCGTAGCGGGCGGCGTAGGCCGCCCGCGGAGCGAAGCGCCTTGTATATATTATATGTATGCCAGGTACAGTACTCTGGACGGAAAGCCAAGGAGCGCTTATACATTGTACAGCAGGTGGCCTCTTTCGAGGGAGCCTACGTAGTGCGTTCGGAGTCGGAGACCCGAGATGTATTCCTAGAGTTGGTGCGGTTCCCTTGCATTAAATAGCGGGCTAAAGCGGTGCGCAGAAAAATTGAGGTCCCTTGTTTGCCGCTTGTTTGCCGCTCTTCCTTTTTCGCGGAGTCCCGTCAAAATGGGCTGGTGGCTTAAAAAGGGGGGTACCTACTATGAAATGCTGCTGTGATACAAAACTGTCAGGAAAGCAGCACTTTCACCCCTTGATAGGACAGACAGCAGCGTTGCCTTGACATGCCTCGGCTGACACCAAACTATATACTAGGTTTTAGTGTGGAACGGTCGGCCCTTCACCCTTGACCAGCGCACGTTTTGGCTTGCTTGACGCGTCTCGTGACATGTTTGCTGTGATATGAATACCGAGCGGTCCTTCTCTTCTTGCCGCCGAGAGTGGTATGACGTAATATTGGCACCCACCGACCCCCCCCCCCCCCCCCCCCCCCCCCCCCCCCCCCCCCCCCCCTTCACTGGCAGGTACCCCACCTCCTGGACGTGGTGGTCGAAGACTATGAGAACAACGGCCGAACGTTCTTGCCTCCCGCCGGAAGGGAGGAGGAGTTCAGCAAGTTCAGAGAGTGGGGAGACACCTGATTGGCTACTTTGTGATTTTGGAGACACCTGATTGGCTACTTTGTGATTTTGGAGACACCTGATTGGCTACTTGGGGTGATTTTTGGAGTCACTGTTAGAGTGACTGCTTTGGTGATTTTGAGGGCACCTGATTGGCTTCTTGATGACTGACTCAGGAAACACTCGGTTGGCCGCTTGGGGATTTTGGAGACACCGGATTGTCTGCTTCGTGGTTTTCGAATCACTTTTGTTTGGCTGCTTGGTGGTTTGAGACGTTCGATTGGCTACGTGGTGACGCTGGAGACACTCGATTGGCTACGTGGTGGTTTTTTCGACACTGGGTTGGCGACTTGGTGGTTGTAGAGACACCTGATTGGCTACTTGGTAGGTTTTGAGACACCTGATTGGCTCTTTGGTGATTTTGGAGACACCTGATTGGCTACTTGGTAGGTTTTGAGGCACCTGATTGGCTCTTTGGTGATTTTGGAGACACCTGATTGGCTACTTGGTAGGTTTTGATACACCTGATTGGCTCTTTGGTGATTTTGGAGACACTTGGTTGGCTACTTGGTGATTTTGGAAACACGTGGTCGGTTGCCTACTCGGTGATTTTTGAGGCACTTGATTGGCTAACTTAGTAATTTTCGAGTCGCTTGTTTGGCTATTTACTTGGTGGCTTTCGAGAGACTCTGTTTGCTTCTTGATGACTTAGGAAACACTTGTTGGTTGGCGACGTGTTGATTTTTGGAGACACCTGCTTGGCTACTCTGTGATTTTGGAGGCACTCGGTTGGCTATTTGGGTGATTTTGGAGACACCTGATTGGCTTCCTGGTGGTTTCCGAGTCACTCTACGTATTGGCTACTTGGTGTTTTTTTTTTGCACCTGATTGGCTGTTTGGTGAATTTCGAGACAGCTGATTGGCTACTTGATGGTTACGAGCTTGGCTGTAGCTTTGTTTTTTGGCAAGCGCAGAGCAGCCACGAGGTGATGTTTTCGAGTCACCCCGCGGGTTTCCCCTTGAGCTCGCGATAGTAATATAGTTCATTGTACTGTATGTGGTACCTGGTAGTTGTTTTGTCCGGGTCGGGTTGTGGGTTGGATTGGGTTTGGCTTTCTTTCGAGAATAGTGCTGCCATTGGCTTGGCTGTTTTACTGTGGTTAGGATTTGGTTTCGGTTTCGTGTAATTTTGATTGGGTCCAAGTTTTTTTTTTTTTTGTACCTGCTGTTTCCTGCAGTGCGTTACCGTACGGTGACGGTGTCGGTGACGGTGTCGGTGTAGTTATGCGCGCGAGCGTTTTTCTGTGTCTGTCTTCCTGCCTTTCTGCCTGTCTGTCTGTCTGTCTGTCTGTCTGTCTGTCTGTCTGTCCGCCTGTGTCTGCTTCTGGCTGATTATGGCAGGTTGCGAGATCGGGGTTGGGGGGGGACGTGCGCGCGCTTTGTTGGCACCACTTCTGCTGTTTGTGCTTGGACAGGCAGACTCTCGGCTTGAAAGCACGACTAAACCGCACAGATTCCGCAATACGGATTGAACAAGCTTAACAGTATCAGGTACCACTGTGTGGTAGCTCAATCGGTACGTAAAAAAAAGGTCATCACACCAGTACGGCACAAGTATTTCTGTACCAACCAGTACAGCAGTACTCTCGCCATGGCGTATGCTGATCGTGAGTTTGTGAGGGGTGCGTTCATCGTGTACCGCAGTGTAGCAGCGCAGAGTGCAGGCACCGGTAGACATTAACTTTGGGCATGGCGTGCTTTGCCGATATACTGCGGCGGCGTGCTCAATTGTACCACAGCAATACAGCATAGCAGTGTGCTGGTATCATCAGTAGAAGAGGTGGTACTTTGGGCATGGCGCGCTCTGAGGTTGTGGGCCGTACGACAGCAGTACTCTGGGCATGGCTGCCGGTGCGGTACGGGCGGGGCGCTGACTAGGTACTGGAAATACTGGCAGCAAAAATACTGGCAGCAAACCAGATGGGCTGTGACAGCCTTGGGCTTTTTCGGGGTACTGGCGAGGTACTGATGGTACCACTGGCAGTATACCAGATGGACTGCAACGACCTTTGGGGACAAGTCGATATTTCACATTTTCGACCTACTGGTAAGGAGGTTGTGTGCACAGCAGCCCCAGCCCAGTGATGGGTCGGAATCGAGCTAGACTTACGTCCTTGTTTCGCGTCCCCGAATCCGGAAAATACTCACGTACCAGGTAAAGAAAAAAACCGTTCGCTTTCCTCAAAAAATCCGTTCGCTTTCCTTCTTGGCTTCTTTGCGTTAGTTCTGGTGTTTACCATTTTTTACCTTTTCTCTCCCTTTTTTTTTTTCTTCTTTTTTCTTCTTTTTTTTTCCTCTTGCGGTGTAATTCTCGGCATGCTATTTACGGGAGATCATAGTAAATAGGACCTATGGTACACACAAAAACCTATATATATATCCCTTTTTTTACTAACAATATTTGGTCCTAGTAACTACTGTGATCCCCCGCAATACGTAACGCTGATCGTGCCGCTTCTGTACCAGTGAAAGTGGGGGCGGGTGCGCCTGGAAAAAAGCCACAGCGGGAAAGATGCTGCCAGCTCGCGGGGGTTGCCACCAGTCTCTCTCTCTCTCTGCAAGTAGTTTTGTCTCTGCGTTGACCCCCTTGGGTCTGTCCTGTGCGCAGCGGGAAGGTCGTGGATTGCGGCAATAAGAAAGGGGATTCACACGGGGCGCTCTTTTTCTGCGCTCGATCCGGTCCTTTTTACTTATTAGGCTCATTCTTATCGGAGAGCGTTTTTTCCACAATTTCCCAAGTTTTGGAAATAATTGGAGATATGTATCAATATACGGAGGCGTTCTGTCACTGTGAAATATTCGTGAAATTCTCCAGAAGTAAAAAAGAACACAAGTTCGTTAAATCTCACGTGTTTGGAAGAAAAAAAAAAATCAGGAAAATATTCAAGATTGAAAAATTGCGCGAAAAAAAACTCGAAAATTTGGAAAAAAAGCTCTCCGATAAGGGTCATTCTTATCGGAGAGCTTTTTTTTCCAAATTTTCGACATTCGTTTCGCGCACTTTTTTAATCGTCCATATTTTCCTGTTTTTTTTTTCCAAATATTGGAATGTTAACGAAAGTGATATTTATGCTTCTGGAGAATTTCCCGAATAGTGACAGAACGCCTCCGTGTATCGATACATATCTCCAATTATTTCCAAACTTTGGAAAATTTGGAAAAAACTCTCTCCGATAAGAATGACCCTAAGAAACAAATAAACACGAAAAAAACACAAAAAACAACAAAAAAAACAAGAAACAAACACAAAAGCACAAGAGCACACTAAAATAAATGAGGATACCAGGTCCGCTCCCCGTCGTAGAGGCCCTCCAATCCGTTCCGTGAAGACCCGAGGCACCCGACGCGCCTCGTGCGTCCCCCACACCCCCCACAATCGTACAAGAGACATATTAGCCTGTCCATAGGCCTCTCCACCCCATGTTATAATAATTAATTGTCGTCGTCGTCGGCCTTCCGCCCCACAAAAAAAAACACACGCACACACATACAATAAAAAACGAACCAAGTGAAAGTAATAATAACAATGCACACATACCGCAATAAATAGCGAACAAATACGAAAATATGAGTGAGTATGCTGCTAAAAGTCTTATTACGGGGGACCATAGTTATTAGGACCAAATATTGTTGGTAAAACTGGTTAAATATACATGGTATAGGTTTTCATGTATACCATAGAGGTCCTATTAACTATGCCCCCCCCGTAATAGTACTCGTACTGCAGTAGTAGTAGTAACTGTAGTAGTAGTAGTCCCCTTTTGGGGACAAAACACTCGGAACTATACGTATTATTGCAGACTGGTTTGTCCCCAGATCGGGGGACTGCACAGCCCGCTCTAGAGAGGTAGTATTACGGCGGGCCGTAGTTAATAGGACCAAGTATTGTCAGTAAAAATGGTCAAATATATAGGTTTTTATGTATACCATAGGTCCTACTAACTATGGTCCCCCGTAATAGTTGAACAAACAATTAATTGGCTACGAGATAGATGGGAGATAGATGCGTGCATGCGTGTGTGTGGTGTGTGTTTGATGCCCGCCCGACACTGGGTTACTACTGCGCACAGCAGGTAGGTGCGCGTTCGCAACGTCCCTTTTGGTTGTGCGGGGGTTTGCCTGTGACAATGTCCGGATGTTGGATCACACTGACCACGCGTGCGTCCGTGATATTTCGTTGTTGATGAACCCCTCGTGGGCGCAACATCTATCTATCAATAAGCAAGAGCACAGACCCACACCGACGGCGTGGGGATGGGGAGCTTGGATGAGTTGCCACAGGTAGGTACCAGCAGGATTTAAGGATAGAACGTGAAGAGCACATAATATCGAGATGGAGGAGGGAGCAAAAAGACATCAAATAGAAGGGTGATATTATTATCATCATCGTAGATAAATCATACCAGGTGTACAGAGGGAGAAGTCCACATACATACATGAAAGGCAGATAGGCCTTGTGCATAGTAGGTTTCCCTTTGGTTCCGGGATTTCTTCATTCATTCAGGAATGCGTGTCGAGTGATCAAAACGTTGAAGCTCATGCTGCGCATTGGTTGTCGGATTGCAAGCACTCTGTTGTTGTGTCATGACAATCACGTACGACGAGTACGTATGTATGCGGAAACAAACACGTTTGGATTCCAGGAACTAACTGAGTGCCGAGGCCGGAAATACGCGTTTTATGAATATTATTATTATGCTTGCCATCCGACAATGTATGTGTGTGTAGTGTTGTTCTAATGATAATATTATTAATAGTCGGCGCCGTGGCAGCCTATAGACCACCCGTACACCCCTCAGGATGCTCCCGGGGAGTTTTCCGAGAGAGCTTGCTGGCGGAGTAGTTTTCCGTTTCTCCAGAGTCAGTCGTTGTTGTTGTGAGGCTTAGATTGGGTATAATAGGCGATTGGTTAACCCTTTGCCTTGACCCTCACAGATGGCGTCGACGGCAGGACATGGGTCGTTGGGTCGTGAGTTCGAATCTCACGTCCACCACGAAGTGAGCTTTCCTCATAATATATATTATGTCAAGAATCTGAAAAATACTTTTTTTTGGATCCATCCCCAGAAATTGGAACCGCGTGTGGTGGCGCGTCGACCCGTAAAATCCGGTCCGTTCAACGGGGGGAGAGTGTGCTATGAGGCTTAGATTGGGTAGGCGGTTGGTTAACCTTTTACCTTTATTAGCCCAACGGACTAAGACCCTCACATTGTTTGGCAGTTCGTCCATGTTGCCAGCTCCTCCTGTGGGGCATGCTGATTTATAACCAAAAATCAGAAAAGAAAAAAAAAATGTGTTTTTTGCCGGAGTTCTGACGAACGACACCGTTCCGTTGAAAACTGAGATTGATACGTATAAATAAGCGCTCAAAAACAAATCTGAGACCCCTATTATTATTATAGAAAAACGAACGAGAAGCGCTCCAGAAAGCCCTCGGAATTGTGTAAGATGGATCTTGAGTGAGTGTGTCGTCGGTGTTTTTTACTGACCAGACGAGTACGTAAGACGGGTATATATACTGAGCATCGAAATCAGTTCCTGGAGAGCCCAAACACATTTTTTTGTGTTCACTTGAAATACTTCGTACTCGTAGTACAGTATGAATAGTTTTTTTTTTCCGTTGTTTCATGTTTTGTTTTTGTCCTCCGATGGATGGGTAAAAACAAAGCTTAATCCATTTAGGAGTGCAGTCAGTCCCGTTTTGGGGACACACTACTACTTGGAATTTGACTGGTTCGTCCCCAAATAAACGTTTTGGGGACAAACTACTTGGAATTTGATTCGTCGAATCCCCAAACGTTGTGGGGACAAACTACATACAATCGTATTATGAATTGCCTCTTAATAGTTAGCCCCCAAAACGGGACTGACTGCTGTACACATAGTTCTGAAACGGTTTCGCTCACTGACGTGTCGTAGGTCAATTGAATCCGTCGCTCCCGCAGCAACACAGCAGAACCGGCCGCTGCTACGGTACGGACGAGTCACAGGCAGGCGCGTGTGAGCATGATGATAGCTGGTCTGCGAGGGGTAAAAACGGTTGGATCAAAGCCACGCCGAGAGGAGAACCCGAGCTACCGGGGGTATGTAGGGTGTGAGTGAGTCCGAACTGCCACGTGTGGGGTTGTATACGTCGCACGCGCAGCAGGCAGCATGGGGATTTGTTTTTCGGCATAATAATACGTTGGACAGGCAATCAATCTACTGTAGATGCTACGTAGCCTGCCGTTGTGATGTATTGTGCAGGATCTGTACAGTATACTATTAATAACTGTAGCATGGGCCAAACCCAGCAACCATATCTCCTGTTGTTACGGGGGATCACAGTGAATAGGACCTATGAGACACACAAAAAACTACCAGGTATATATTTACACAATATTTTACCAGGTACCTGGTACCAGTATTTATTACGATCCCCCGTAATAAATACTTGGAAAATGCAGACTATACGGCCGACGACGCCACTTGTTAAGTTCAAGGTCAGGTTTTATGGTATAAGGATTACCTTGGCCTGGGTAATCGATCCATCTGTTACCCCTATAGCTCAGTAGGTAACACCTTCACATTTGACGTCGCCGTCCAGGTCACGGGTTCGAACCTCACTTCGAACGTTTCTTTTACAGAAACGCTTGCGCGTGCACCCCTACAAAAAAAACACATCTCCCTGGACCCCCAGGTATTGAAACGTAGCGGGTAGGTCAGCGTACGGACGTATACGGTTCCGACGCCCCAAAGATCCCGCCGTTTGGAGGGGGGGAGAGTGTTATAAGGGATTACCTTGGGCTGGGTAATCGATCGATCTTTTACCCCTATAGCTCCGTAGGTATAACACCTTCACATTTACCTATTGAGCGGGTGTATACTCGTTGGGGCTCACGTGTGCTGTTTCGCCTAGAAACAGAAGAAGAGGGCAGCTCTATCCCTAGTCCCTAGTCGTGCAGGATGAGAGACTCTGAGCGCAATAAAAGGCTGGTGCCTCGCTGGGAAAACCCCAGTGGGTTTTCCATCTAAGAAACGCCTCTCAAGTACGACGAATACGACAATCCCAATATTACGGGGGATCATAGTAAATAGGACCAAATATTGATGTTACGGGGGGCCATAGTTAACAGGACCAAATATTGTTAGTAAAAATGGTTAAACATATAGGTTTTTATGTATACCATAGGTCCTGTTGACTATGGTCCCCCGTAATAGTAAAAATAGGGAAATATATAAAGGTTTTTGTGTGTACCGTAGGCCCTATTTACTATGCCCCCCCGCAATACCCGGACCCAGGCAATTGCCGGCCTTTCGATCTCATGATTGTTATTATTATTATTATTATTGTTATTATTAGGTTGTTCTCAGGCTTACCATCCGACAATGTGCAGCATGAGCTTTCACGGTGATCAATCAAAACATTCTTGAAGGAAGAGATCTCCGTATACGAAGGCAACCTGTACACCGAGTCTATCTACCTTCTATGTCTACTTCTTTTACGGTTTATCTACGATATATATGTGTTGTTTTTGCCCCCTCCTGCATCTTAATATGTACTCCACAACACTTCCACGTGGCAACTTGAGCTGGATGGTTCAGACCAGGATCCCGTCTGCCCCGAAGTATCTCGATTAGGAACTAGGGATCGATTATTTGTCGACGGTTTTCTGGTACATTGCTGCGCGCTCTATTTTCTTAGTCTCGTCTCGCTTTTCGTGCGATCGCACGCACGCACGCACGCACGCACGCACGCACGCACGCACGCACGCACGCACGCACGCACGCACGCACGCACGCACGCTCTCACTCACTCACTCGTCCTCATATTGTTTTCGCTACACGTTCGGAACCAAGTCAACGAAAGGGTTAAACTACTACCTGGTATTACGGGGGACCATAGTTAATAGGACCAAATAGTGTTGGTAAAAATGGGTGAACATGTATTGGTTTTTATGTATACCATAGGTCCTATTAACTATGGTCCCCCGTAATAGTAGCCACTCTCCCTCGCCCGGACATGTCTCCCGGTAGAAAGGATGGTGAGGGTGCGGACCCCCGTACAAGAGAGTCAACCTCTCGCCCAGCATGTAGCAGAGGTAGCACCTTCTTGTTAATGTCGTCGGAGACACGCGGGTCAAACGAGGGAGTGTCACTTCGAACGATTCTCTTGGCAGAAGCACTTGCTTGACAACGTGCGTCCCGAGTCCCGAAAGTATGTATCCCTGGTGTGTTTGTCCAGGCCACCACAGGTTGGATCGAAGATGGGGTACGCGCGTGCGGCCGCATACCGAGATCTGTGGACCGATGGCGTCCCCAACGTCCCGCTAGCGCGTACTATTTCGTCCTGCCTCCGTTTCAGAGTCTCAAGGGAGGACCTCCTACGCCCTCCCCCTCTACGCTGCGGTGCCCCCTCCCCCCCAGTACTCCCATTGCTGTCTCTGGAAATGCCTACACCGGAAATCAAATCAACTCATTGAAGCTGTCGTCCATGCGCAAGTCCGCCTCAAAAGCGGTCCTTAGTAGGATGCAGCTCACCCTTCATGCGACTCGCCAGACACCTCTCATGGCGCTTCGCGCTTGGTGCAAGCAATGCCTGCCTGGTCGGTGAAAACCCGACATGCTCCGTCCCGGCATTGTAGGGATGCGAGGGTCTATGGTCATACAACTACGGCCATGCATGAGATCGAGTACATCTCTCCTATCGAGTACACCCCCCCCCCCCTCCCCGCCCCCCCACTCCTCCGCCCCCTCCCCTCTCTTCCGCTTTCTTCCCTCCCCGTCATACACCCCCCACTCCGTTTTCCACTCCCCGTCATACGGTTCCCTCACCTCCCCCCACCTGCCGCCCCTTCCCCCCCACCCCCACGTCCCTCCCCACCTACCCCCCCCCCCCCCCCCCCCCCCCCTCCCCGCTTTCCTCTTTGGCCATACGACTGCGGCCATGCATGACATGAATACACCCCCTCCCCCCTTCCCGTCATACGGTACACACATCGACGTAATCACTCAATGGGCTCACGTCGAATACATTGCTACTACTGCTACTACCACTATCACTAATATGTAATACTACGGTACTACTTCTACTACTACTATTACGGGGGACCATAGTTAATAAGACTTGCGGTATACATAAAAACCTATATATTTAACCATTTCTGATAACAATATTTGGTCCTATTAACTATGTCCTCCCGTAATACTACTAGTTTACTACTACTATTACTACCTCTACTTGATATGATACTGCTTTGTATGAGGTTGAGAGCCCGGTAATTACCTGGGTTCTGGCACTGGGATCGTATTTGTAGTACTTGGAAGGCGTATCTTAGGTGGGAAACCAGGGGTTTTCCAGAGAGGCACGAGCGTGGTCTCAGTCTCCGTCGTGCACGAAAGGAATGAAGTGGCTCTTCTATCTCTAAGCGAACATCAACCTGAGTACCAATGAGTACCGGCTTAATAGGCAGACCTGCCCAGGGATACAAAGTGTCCCGCTGTCCATGATCTTAACAAGTGGCGTCGTCGGCAGGACATAATGCGGTCTCCAAGAAATCTCCCCCGTACCACGTCACTCAGGACGACGTCTCGACACCTCTTCACCGACTCGAGGTGGAAAAAATTACCGGACACCAATCGGTTCGAGGTCGTGGTGGCGTCATCGCGGTGATGTACAAGACGCGCTGGACAGGACTATCCCGTCCGTCCTGGGAACGGGAAATGGACCTTCAGCTTTCTCGCCACGCAATGTTGCGCTATACTGGGCCGGCACCCCGAACCGGCACCGCCAAACCAACCGCCTGTACCGCCGAATGAGAATCGGCGGACAACGGGAGCTCTCTCGGAGTAACGGCGAGCGTTTTCTGGCACCCGGCTATGGCTGCGTCTCGCACGCCGACTGGCTCCGCCGATACTGCAACACCGTGCTTCCCAACGGGGCCCACCTTTGGTACAAGGGCGACGACGGTCTGTGGTGGCCCGGGAAAATCAGCGCGACTACGCCCACGGATGGAGTATATTTGGTTCGATTTTTGGACGACCCGGGACCGATCAAGCTTCCTCTTTCTACGGCGCGCTGTACGACTTCGACGAGAGCCGTACGAGGCTCTTGGTGTCTGCAAATTCACTTGGCTAGCGCGTTTGCACGGGGGGTCCAGCGTAACGTAGACGAATCTCGAGGTGCCGCCGTGGATAGCTGATTTTCGCTTCTCGGCTGCGCTCGATTTTTTTTTTTCTTGACGTTTCCCTGGATTTTGGGCGGTGGTCTTTCTAGTTGTTGACGTTTTCCGAGTTTTCGGGTCGCGAGTTTTTTTTCGCTGGCAGGTGTGTTCCTGGGTTGTTTGTTTGAGTGTTTTTCTTGGGCTTGGTTGGGGATGTTTTTCGCGTATTCTGTCCTGCCTACCCCCCCCGCTCAGTGTCGGGGCTGGTTTGGGTAATCGTACCACTCATTGGCGGCACAGGACACGTTTCCCGAGTAGTATTACGGGGGACCATAGTTAATAGGACCTATGGTATACATAAAACCCTATATATTTAAACAATTTTACTAACGATATTTGGTCCTATTAACTATGGTCCCCCGTAATAGGCTGGGTTTTCGATGTCTCTTGACATCTTCAGTGATATTTTTCTTCTCGTCTTTTTTTTTTATGTTCCCTTTTCACTTTCCCTGCATCTTCCTCGCCCCCCCCCCCGTCGCGGGTGACATGGCGATGGTTTTTCGTTGACGATTTCTTCCTGCCCCTTAAGGCTTCGCCTTCCTTTTCATTTTTTTTCACGTGCTTTGCCGGCTTCGTTGCCTTGCCGTTCAGAGGTGTGGGAGTGGGTTTTGAGGAGCCGCATCTTTCGACTCATGTTCTAGTTGTGGAATCGGGGTTTGTTTCCATGAATTTCCCATAATTCTGCATATACGGCTCATCAGAGTGGGCTAGTAGTATGATACTGCTTTGTATGAGGTTGAAAGCCCGGTAATTACCTGGGTTCTGGCACTGGGATCGTATTTGTAGTACTTGGAAGGCGTATCTGAGGTGGAAAACCAGGGGTGTTCCAGAGAGGCACGAGCGTGGTCTCAGTCTCCGTCGTGCACGAACGGAATGAAGTGGATCTTCTCTAAGCGAACATCAACGTGAGTACCAATGAGTACCGGCTTAATAGGCAGACCTGCCCAGGGATACAAAGTGTCCCGCTGTCCGTGATCTTAACATACTGCTGCTGCTACCGCTACCACTACTACTACTACTATACTATTGATACTACGATTTGTACTACTTACTGTTAATACTTACGACTACTACTCTGCAGTACTCGTATATACGCCAGATCGCGGTATCGACGGGCGGTATACATGCTTCCACACATTTGTTTGTTGTGCGGCGAGTGATCGAGTGTAGTTTCTGTTCTCATCGCTTCCACCAACATCGCCGCGTCACATCATTGATTGCTGTATCTACTCCTACGAATGTATGTTGCCGCGCTTCTTCTGCTCGGCGTTCCAGAGTCATTATCGTATATGATACCTCAGACGTATATACCACAGAGTACCAGGTGGCATTCTATCAAGAAAACCGTCTATTTTTTTACCTGGTGGTACGTATGTACTCATGTACTCGTACGAAGCTGTTTGCGGTGTATCAACAGCCTGAATCAACCATGCTGTACTTCGAAGTATGTATATATAAACACATACTTGGTAGATATATATCACCAGGTAATTAAATCACAGCCTATTAATATAACCGGTAAGAACATTTTGGTTCGCTGCTACGTACATACCTGGTACCATGGCAATTAAGTTATCCCTCCGTGTTCCGACGTTCGTCTAGCGGTTGGTGTATCGGTGTATACATGATGAGACGGATGATGATGATGATGAAAGTATGTATGTAAAAGTAACTACTTGACACTCGTTCGTTGCGCGTGCCGAGTGGCGGAGTATGATATCACAACAATAACTCACCTCACAACATTATTAGTAGTAGTCATCCATCCCCACCATCCCCACCATCCAGCCATCCATCCACTTTGTTGCTGGCCGCTGGTTGCCGGTTGCACTTTTCATCGTTCACTCTATTCGTCAGGTGTCGTTGTTACTTCGATGTGCACATAAAGTTGTAAATAATAGTAAATGGCCAAAAAGAACGCACACCATTCGGGCTTCACAGTGCGTGCTGTGAGAGCCGACTACATTTTTATTGTGCAGCGAGCAGCACCACCAGCAATAAAATACCCGGTGTAGCCAGCGCACGGAAGCCACTATCAGTCAAAAGGTACCCGGTAAACTTCAATCTCACCACCCCACCGCCGCCGCCACCACCATCAGTACTACTACCACTACCACCACCATCATCACCACCACCACCTCCACCCACACCATCACCACCACCACCACCACCAACACCACCACCACCACCGCCATCACCCCCACCACCAACACCACCACCACCACCACCACTGCGACTCCACCACCACCACCACCACCACCACCACCAACCATCGCCGCCACCGCCACCACCGCCGCCAACACCACCGCCGCCAACACCACCATCACCACCACCACCACGACACCACCACCACCAGCACTACCATCAACGCCACCATCACCACCACCGCCATCACCCCACCACCACCACCACCACCACCACCACCACCACCGCGACACCACCACACCACTACCACCACCACCCCGCCCCCACCGCCACCATCACCATCACCACCAGACCGTCAAATGAGACAGCGAGATGATATAATCCACAGATATATGGCAATTCGTCTCCGTTGTGTCCGCGTTCCTCTTCTTTGTTCGTGTGCACTTACTTTCTTTTACAAACTACAGATACACATACATACAGAAGGTACCAGGTACCTGGTATGTACGTATCATCATATATATTATATATTATATTATAACATTCGGCGGAAAAAAAAGCGATCTCCCGCGAAAATAAGAGCCACTCACCGCGCGACTCGGAACGCCCAGAGCGCGCTCCACGGAGCCCGGCGGGCGGCCGGGGCCCCCAAACTTGAGTGCGTGTGGTGTGCAGACAGAGGCCCCTACTTACTGCTGTGTGTGTGCCCCGCACATTATCAGCCGAGAACGCGAGAAGAGACCTGCGGCGAGGAAACAAATGGTTGTCGACGTGTCAAAGAGTGCATGTTGTACATACTACTGCATAATATATACCAGGTATACTATTACGGGGGACCATAGTTAACAGGACCTATGGTACACATAAAAACCTATGTGTTTAACCATTTTTACCAACAATATTTGGTCCTGTTAACTATGGCCCCCCGTAATAGGATAAAAATGCGAGGCACGTGCATTATTACAGCAGTATATACCCTATTATAGTGGGGGGGGGGGATCCGCTTGCTATTATCACGGGGGGCCATAGCAAATAGGATTAAAATATATGGCCCTTAAAATATTGCTATTAATAGTAAAATTAACGAAATACCAGTATAGTTTTTTGTGTTTGTTTACCGTCGATCTTGTCCCCCGCAATAATAGTGACCGTGGATCTGAGTTGAGACCCCGTCTAAGACCGCACTCCCCTTTTGATAAAAACTACTTAGAATTTGACTGGATTGTCCCCAAAACGGGACTGCACAGTGCTAAGGGTCAATATTATTATAGTAGTAATAGGAGGAGCAGAAGCAAGAAGGGCGAGGATGACTAATTGTTAACCAATCGGCCTACCACAGCTATACCCAATCTAAGCCTTGTATCAGAATGGGGGGGAAAATAAATATATCGCAAAAGAAACCATTTAAATTTGATGTTCTTAAGTGATTCGTCCTTCGCGGTTCGTTTATTTTCTTCGTACCAGGTATTCGTTGTCGGTGTATTTTGTCGGCCTTTTTGTGTTAGCTACGTGCAGTTACTACCACCAGAAGAAGAGGCTATAACAACATCCGAGTATTCGCATAACATCTCGGGTTGAGTGCCAATTACCTGGTACGATGGTATAATATTCGTACGTATGATATCTATCTATCTACGATACCGGTACACCTGTATGAAAGGTACCAGGTACCATGTTTTATCTTAAAAAAAGGTATAACTGGTAATTTTTGTACCAAAAACAGGTACAAGCTAAAACCAAGTACAAATCACACGCCAGAAGACAGAACCTCCGATTGGACACACAGCTTCACATCGGATACCAGATCTTGCATGGCTCGAAAGAGCCAGATATACACCTGGATTTGTCTACGACTATGTCATGCAAGCTCTCAACTGCTTTTGCGGAACTTTGAGCCAATCAGGAGACATACGTACGCTGTCTCCGTATACGCCCTACACGAAGACATAACCACACACACACCACACAACATCCATACATACATGCGACCGATAACATCGACATACTACTCGTACTACCGCTGTGTATTCGTATCATACGCTCGTTTTTTTTTTTTGCTCATCCCATTTATTATCTTCGCCCATCTTCTTCTCACTCTGCTTCCAACTCGTAAAACTCAGATCCGGGGTCACATAGCAGGCTCTTCTACCCCCTTCCCCCTACGGTACGTGCCTTCATTTTTATCGCGAGAAGATTTCAGCCTTTTCTTCCCTCGTCGACTCGCATCGGATTGTGCCTACCCACGCTGCAAGGCGCTCTCAACAATTAATTGAATATTTTTTATTTTCATTTTTTTTGCAAATAAAGTCAAATGTCCGACCCACCTGGGGCTCGAACCCAGGACTCAAACACAAGT
Organism: Nereocystis luetkeana; assembly: GCA_031213475.1. NCBI lineage: Eukaryota > Phaeophyceae > Laminariales > Laminariaceae > Nereocystis > Nereocystis luetkeana. Next base: position 49,630 of record JARUPZ010000067.1, on the reverse strand, counting down.
AGAATTCGAGGTTAACCACTTGAACCACCGGGGCGACCGGCATACAGCACGATAGAGGCAGACTGCAGTTCGTCTGCCACACACCACACACACCCCGCGACGAGGTGTGGGCTACTATAGTACCAGGTATATACTGCTGTTGTAGTAGAGCAAAGAAGGAGCTTCGTACCGACGTGTGCACAAAAATAAAAAAAGCGGTTTTCTTGAGGATGGCCGAGGCTTCAAAGCTGGCAAACGGGGGGGGCAGCGCCAGAAGAAGTACTTTTGCTGTGATGGCTCACGAGGTTTTTTCCCATTTTAGCTGGTGCTGCATGCTGAAATGGGATGGTTTAGCGAGCAGTTTTACCTTAACCCCTTTAGTACCGCAGTCCCGACTTGGAGACAAGCCACAGTCTAATTCCAAGTGATTTGTCCCAGAAACGGGACTGGGGTCCTATAAAAGCCCGGTACTCGTGCTGTTCTGCACGTTCCTACTACAGTACTGATGATGCTACTACCCAAGAAGAGCGTTATTAATTATTATTATTTCTCTTGCCATACGACAATGTGCAGCATGATCTTCAACATGGATCACTCATAACTTTCCCGAAAGAAGAAAACCTCGGAAACAAAAGGAAACCCATACGCACCAAGTCTATATACCTCCTTTCTGTGGCAACGTTCGGCTTGTCTACTCTGTTTGCTGTGTTTGCCCCCTTCCTTCTCCTTACGTTTTATTTTTAAATCCTGAGCTGCATCCAAGCTCCATCCCCACGCCATCGGTGTGGGTCTGTCGTCCCTCCCCCCCCTGTTCCTTCTTCCTTCTTGGCGGTCCCTAAGCTGGAGCTTATTAATATTAATGGTAGAAATATATTACGGGGGACCATAGTTAATAGGACCAGATATGGTTGGTAGAAATGGTTAAATATATAGTTTTTTATGTATACCGCAGGTCCTATTTACTACATACAGTATGTCCCCCGTAATAGTGTGATCACGAAATCAACCAAAGCATCGAAATATATAATAATACCTGGCGCGTATGCAACGCATCATCTGTACTGCCCCGGTGCACGCCATTCAGACTGCCCACCATTATTACTATGCTTTTCTGCTCACTATTCATTCTATGATATTTTGTTCACGCGCGAAACAAAACATGTTTTTTTTTGTGTTTTCTCACGGCCAAAAAACACCAGAAACACCGCATGTGGCGTGTGTGTTTTTACAGTTGGTTTCAGAATGTACCTGATTTTGGCTCAAATGGAACAGGTGTACCTTCGTTTTGAAGATTTGCTCAAGAAAGATGCCTGGTGTATACCATGCGCAGCTTGTAGAGATGATGAGTTTCCACAAAAATGACCGATCTCAAAGCTGTCGCTTATTTTAATTTTACTGTTAGAGAGGAAGTATAATGATGATTTTTTTTTCCTTTCGTGTGTGCACGATGGAAACCTCATCTCCTCACAGCTGCAGTAGGCAAACAAACCTCCGACATACCCACACGCGATCACCCAGAAATCTCGACAGCAGCAGCGGCAGCAGCAGCAGCAGAAGCAGAAGCAACACAGAGCAGGAGAAGTGCAAGCCCTACTACCCCGGCGGGCAATAAAAAGTAGCCGATGGGCTGTGCCTATCTCCAGCAACGCATCATTATGTTTGCTGTGTGGCTGTTATAAGGATTACCCTGGGCTGGGTAATCGATCAATATTTTACCCCTCTGTTAAGACCACGGATAGCAGGACCCTTTGTATCCCTGGGCAGGTCTGCTTATTAAGTCGGTACTCGTTGGTGCTCACGTTGTTCTTCGCTCAGAGATAGAAGAGTAGCTTTATTCCTTTCGTGCACGACGGAGACTGAGACCACGCTCGTGTCTCTCTGGGAAACCCCTGTTTTCCCACGTAAGATACACCTTCCAAGGACTACAAATACGATCCCAGTGCCTAAACCCAGGTAATTACCGGGATTTCAACCTCATACAAAGCAGTATCACAACACCTATAGCTGAGTAGGTGAAACCTTCACATATGACGTTGTCCAGGTCACGAGTTCGAACCTCACTTCGAAGGTTTCTTCAATAGAAACGCTCGTGCGTGCGACCCCAAAAAAACACATCTCCCAGGTTCACCAGGTAATGAAACGAAGCGGATAGGTCAGCGTACAGCCATATACACGGTAGTGCCGACGCCCCAAATATCCCACCGTTCAGTGTTATAAGGGTTACCCTGAGCTGGGTAATCAATCGATCTTTTACCCCTATAGCTCAGTAGGTAACACCTTCACCTATCGTTTGTCGCACAAGAATTAAAGAAAAAGTTACATAAGATAGGGCGACGGTTTTTCACATAAACATATATATTTTTCTTGAGCGGTAACCCCCTCTTTCTTGTTTGTAAAGAGATCAGATAAGGGGCACTTTGTATCCCTTGCCAGGTGTGCCTATAATGCGCAGGCACTCGTTGCTACCCACGCGTGTTGAGTGCTTAGAGATATAAAAGAAGAGCAGCTTTTTATTCCTTTCAAAGCACGACAAAAATACTGCGAGGAGGCTGATTGCCTCGCTGGAAACCCCTGGTCGGACTTGTTGTTGTCTGATTCGCAATGCCCACGTGTAATCGGTTACCGCCTTGCAAGTTAGAGGTGTGGGAGTGGGTTGTAAAGTGGCTCATCTTCGATCCATTCTCCGAATTCTCCGGATTGTTTTTGTTCATGCCTGAGTTTCTATGAATCTGCATATACGACCCTTCAGGGTGGGCTAGTGTTATGGCATCCCCCCCTGTTGCGGCGTTATGATTTGTAGCAATCGTCCCCTCAACATACCTGGCAGGCGTTATCGCCTGCTTTTCTGATGAGCGCCTCGCCCCTTCGTTCAGAAGACGTCTGGCGAGGCATACAGCAACTAATACAAGAGCTTATACCTTCGTCAAGCACCTCGTGTGGGTGATCAGATCAGAGCCCGAGCCATCAACTTGCTAACAGTATAGTCGGTCCCTGGGTCCATACTGCCGTACACTTAACACTAAGATACGCCTCCCAAGTAATACAAATGCAATCTCAATACCTTCCAAGTAAGAAATACGATCCTACTGCCTGAACCCAGGTAACTACCTGGCTTTCAACCTCATTCAAGGCAGTATCATAACACTAGCCCACTCCGAAGAGCCGTATACGCAGAATTATGGGAAATTCATGGAAACCCCGGTTCCACGAACTAGAACATGAGTCGAAGATGCGGCTCCTCAAAACGCTCTCCCACACCTCTGAGCGGCAAGACAACGAAGCCGGCGAAGCACGTGAAAAAAAATGAAAGGAACACCCAGCCTTAAAGGGCAGGAAGAAATCGTCAACGAAAGCCATCGCCATGTCATCCGCAACGGTGGGGGAGGCGAGGAAGATGGGCGGAAAAGCGGAAAGCGAATATCAAAAACGAGAGGAAAAATAAAGCCGAAGACGCCAAAAACCACCTAAACCCTGACATAACTCTGGAAACGCGTCCTGTGCCACCAATGAGTGGGCCGATTACTCAGACCAGGCAGTATCATAACATGAGCCGTATATGCAGAAATGTGATAAATTCACGGAAACCTCGATTCCACGAACAAGTGTAATGGCACTACCTTGAATGAGGCTGAAGATCCGGTAATTACCTGGGTTCAAGTATTGGGATCGTATTTGTAGTGCTTGGGAGGCGTATCTTAGATGGAAAACCAGGGGTTTTCCCAGTTAGGCACGAGCTTGACTCTCAAGCTTCTCTTCTTCTATCTCCAAGCAAACAACACACGTGAGTACCAACGAGTACCGACTTAGTACCGACTTAATAGGCAAACATGTCCAGGGATACAAAGTGTCCCGACCAAAGACCTTCACAAGTGGCATCATCGGCAGAACATGGGTCGTTGGTCGTGAGTTCGAATCTCACGTCCACCATCGCTTTTTAAAGAAAAGTGAATTTCCTCATGTCAAGAATCCGAAAAAATACTCTTGGATCCCCACAAGTTGGAACCGCGTGTTGGTGGCACGTCGACCCGCATATCCGGTCCGTTCCAGGGGGGGAGAGGCTTAGATAGATTGGATAGGCGACCGGTTGACCTTTTACCTTTACCCCAACGGACTAAGATCTTAACCAATGGACACCTTGATCTGAACACAAGGACATGAGTCGAAGATGCGGCTCCTCCAAACCCATTCCCATACCTCTGACCGGCAAGGTCACGAAGCCGACAGGGGACGCCAAGAAAGAGAAAGGAAGAATTCAAGAAAATAAAAAAGGAAAGCGTACCCGCAAGGAGCAGGGAAAATACTCCAATAAAAGCCATCGCCTTATAATCTATCCGGAAGGGGGGTGTGGGATGAGAATGTGTCGACGGAAACGCAAAAGCTGTGATCAAAACGTCACGAAGTCCTGAGCCTCAATATGAGTAACCACCATCCGCTCGGGCGCGAAGACTGACACGGATGCCAAGGGGTCAAACTCTCACTCAACTGGGCGGGCCCCTGCAACGTCCTCGCAGTTGGCCCCTGCGCCTCCGCGGACACCCCGGACGGAGCTCCTCTCGGGGCTAATCCTCCGTATTTGGACCTGCCTTCCGATATGCCAGGCGCCGAAGCTTGCCGGCGCGTGTCGGTACAACGGTGCAAGCCCTGTGTCAACCCCCACGACCGTAGCGACACGCCAAGTGTTTGCCAGCGGTGCTGACGCCATACATGCTCAACGACTCCTAGAAGTCCCCCCCGTACCACGTCACCCAAGACGACATTCCGGCTCCTCTTTAACGACGCAGAGTGGAGAAGATTACCGTACACCAATCGGTTCGAGGTCGAGGTGGCGCCATCGCGGTGATGACGAAACGCATTGGACAGGATTCTCCCGACAGGCCCTGGGAACGGGTAATAGACATTCAGCTCTCTCGCCACGAAAGTTTGCGCTACTGGGCCGGTCCCCCGAACCAGCACCGCCCAACCAACCGCCTGTATCGCCGGATACGAAATGGCGCGGCACAACGGGAGCTTTCTCGGCGTAACGGCGAGCGTTTCCTGGCACCCGGCTATGGCTGCGTGCCGCATGCCGATTGACTTCGCGGATGAAGCAACACCGTGCTTCCCAACGGGGCTCACTTATGGCACAAGGGCGACGACGGTTTGTGGTGACGTGAGAAAATCAGCGCGACTACAACGGCGGATGGGGTATACTTGGTTCGATTTTTGGATGACCCGGGACCGATCAAACTCCCTCTTTCTCCGGCGCGCTGCACGGCTTCAACGGAAGCTGTACGACACTCTTGGTGTCTGCAAGTGCCCTTGGCCAGCGCGTTTGCACGGGGGATCCACCATACCGTGCATGAATCTCGAGGCGCAGCCGTGGATATCTAGTTCTCGCATCGCTGCTGCACTCGTTTTTTTTGTTCCTTGCCATTTTCCTGGGTTCTCAGGGATTATCGTGAACTTTCGATCCTTGCCAAGCTTTCGGGTCGGGTTTTTCTCTCCTCGGTATGGTTTTTGGCGTTTCCTGCTTTCTCTGGGTCGGGTTGAGAATGGTTTTTGCGTTTTTCGTCCTGCCGACCCCCTCCCGCTCAGTACCGGGGCCGGTTGGGATAGTCGGGCCACTCATGTGTGGCACAGGACTCGCTTTCTGAGTTTTGGGGCCGACTTTAGGTGGTTTATGTCGTATTCCGTGTTGCTTTTATTCTTCGTCCTGCCGATTGCCCCACCCGCTCGGGAGCCGGGGCCGATCTGGGCCTATGAGGTGGCCGTATTGTACATCTACGCCCAGCCGCCAACGGCGAATTTGGGGATCGGACGAAGTGCGTCGGACAGGGTGGAGCTGCGGCGATTCACGCGAGCAACGGTGAGGGCGTGGTGCTCGCGGACGGTGTCGTACGCGCGGTGCTGGCGGTCCGTCGCCAAGTCGCAGTAGACGAGATGGACGCGGGCCAAACTCTGGTGACTTCAGGACGCTCGAAAATCGCGAGAGGGAGGCGTGGCAGCCGACCCATAAGGACACGTTGAGGGCCTAATCCGTGGCGGCGCGACGGAATTGTTATACGCACATTCGACATGAGGGAGCTGTTCATCCCATTTGTTTTGGAGCTCGTTGACGACCATCCCCGGCATCTGCGCCGTCGTGTGGCTTACACATTCCACCCCACCGTTGCCGTTTGGGTGGTAGAGGCTGGTGGCGAGTTTCTAAAGTCCGAGAAGCTGATAAGGGACGTGCCAAGGCTTGGAACAAAACTGGAGGCCATTGTCGGAGAGGATACCGCGCAGGCATCCCCAGGGGGGGACATACATACCAGTTGATGACAACGTTAGCCGTGCTCTCAGCGGTGAACTCAGCCACTGTGACTGCGAACATGTCGGCTCGGTGGCCGAAACTATCGACGAAAAGCAAGATGTAGGTCGAGGCGTGACCGGGAGAGGGTTAAAGTAGTCGACGCTGACGGCGATGCCGGGCCCTTCCAGCAAGGGCGTCGTAGTGATGGGCCACCGGACCGTCTGCCGCGAGATTTGCCGTGCTTGACACTTTAAGCAGTTGCGTATCCATCACCGGGTGCACATGCACATACCCATCCACCAGTAGAAAAATTCGAGCACACGCAGGGTGCGCGCGGTTCCCTGGTGGCAGAAAGCTATGGAATTACTAGCTTGCAGGATCCAGGGGTGCATGAGCAGCGGCACATATACGCGAATAGGCTCGTCGTTCAATAAACAGGCCGCATGACCTACCGGGCGTTGCGTGCCAAGCGCAAGGAGCGGAGACCGCTGTCGGATGAGCAAGACGATGCCATCGTCGGTGATGTGTGGTCGTTCTTTGCCAGCTAGGTCTTGAACCTCCGACAAGGGAGGCCGTTGATGAGAAGGGAAACACGACGAAAAGTTGGCATGCAACGCTTCCGGCCGGCTAAGAGCTATGTAGCACATGGCGGCGTTGCACGCGGACTCGGCCTGTTGCTCCCGAGCCCGGTTGGCATGAGAATAGCGCGCTGCGGAATCACCGAACTGAATTGGGCAGCAGCGCCGAGGGCATCCAAGTCGGTCGTTGTGACGGATGATACGTCAGTCGGCGGTGGAAGCCGTGAAAGAGGAGTTCCCACAGGCTCGGCGCAGTCGCGGTCGGACGGAATGGGTACCGTCGGGACTGGCGACGCGACAGAAGCAGGGGCGACGGTTGCGGTCGCGGCCGTGGGACTCGCGGCGGGGTGATAGCACGCCGAGTGGATGGTCTAGGGGCACCGCCGGACCCGAATGCAGAATCAAACGCAGGCGGCGCCGTGCAAGTGACAGCGGTTATGTTCGTCGGCGCGTCCGGGTGGGGATGGGGCCCGAAGACGGCAAGACAGTTAGAGACGCCGGTTTGCCAGGCGGCGAAGCAGTACCAGTACATGTTCGAGAGACATTGTGCAGCGACGTGACGATACAGCCGACAGATTCGTTCACCATGCAACGCGCAAGGCGACCACGCAGCCACCCAAGGGTTTCCAACCGGTCACAACCTCCACCGTAGAGTCCCTGTAAGGTCTTCCCCCTGAAGTGCTCCCTATCGCAAGCATTTGGGATCGTTGTTGGGGGGTTCTCAATAAAACGGCATTGTTGGATCGAAAGGAGAATCTCCTGCGGGCTCATTTCGTCAAGAGTATCACCAGGCCCGAGGTTGGACCAAACAGGTAAATTCTAGCCGAGCTCCCTCGCCGAACTCTTGAACACTTTCCCTTGGCGAGATATTGCCCCCCCCTATCTATCCTGTGCTTCCGGTCCCGGGCGCATCGCAATCGATGGAGCGTGCGTCGGGAAAAGTCTAATGAATCCTCTCATTGTCGGCGCATATATATACTGGTATAAAATATTTATACATACACACGGGAAAAAACTGAATACCTGGACCCTCAGGAGATTGTGGCTTAGTGCCAAAACACTCTTCCAATGTGTGTGTGTACTACCGTATGTACGTAAGTGCGACCCATTTACGAAGAGGCTTCTTTGAAGCCTCGATAGCTCCGCTCCCCCGGCTTCAAAAACTTCATTATACGGTAGATGTTGTTCTCACATTAACTCGTCGCCACAATACATTCTGTGGTGACAGGGCAGGCTCTAATGATATGGCAAGCAGGGAAGCACTTTTTGTAGACGCGAAATACCACTCAATTAATTTCTCGAACACCACGACTGAATACCTAAAGTTACCTGGTACCTGGTATATAATACTGACGTATCTTGCCATTATGTAAGTGTTGGGTTGGAATACGGCCTCCAGCCGTTGCTAGTGATATCACCCCTACTTTCTGGCTGTTCTTTAGGCTATGTTCTGATCTTTCGTATCACCTGGCCTGTCTGGTGCCCCATGTAGGTCGTGACGCCGTTTTCCTCTAGACCTCTATACCCGTACTTCCGTACCTTAGGGGTGCTCTTCGTGTGAAAGCTGAATATTGTTTCGCGAACTCTTAGTTTGTGGACCACTTGTTCGCGTCCGTGTACACGCTTGTTGGTATTTTTTCCCCTCATTATTTCCTCGGCGTGGTGGTCTGGAGTATGGCCGACAGTCCTCTGGCCTAACCCTGCGTATTTCCTACTCACCGGTGACGCTGCAGTGAGTCCGGGTGGGTTACACAGACCTGCTAAGGGACTTCATACCAAGCGAGCATCTCCCTGGCATTGATGTGTTTGGCCCACCAATCTAGGAGTAGTTCTCCGCCTTCTGATAGTAAAACTCATGGTGAAGACCTGATTCATCATTCGACGACCGTTGACCCAAACCTTCATAGCCGACGCTGGCCGCTCGGGCCACTGTGTCCGTAGTGAGCAGCACTTCCCTGTAGCCGGCGTTAAACGGCCATTAACCACAAATGGGCCTCAACTAGGACGGCTCGACTCACGAAGCTTACAAGGTCGAGGGTGCGAGGGGACCTGGGGTGCCTTCGCTTCTGCCTAGCGGACGAGCCACCACCTCGTGATGGGGTTATGTACTGTAACTCCCGATTTTACGCACGCCTTTAACGCCCCAGGAACCCTGTTTGGGGAAACTGATCCTGAGAAAATCATCGACGTTTTACGGTCGCCCTCAGGATGCTCCTCGAACGTCGCCTGTGATCGGGTCGAACACCGGCACTCCGTCTCTTGTGTAATAGAGGCGTGTCTCATTTCGCGGATGAGATTTTAGGATATCATGTGCCCCACCAGGCGGTGACAGCGAACGAATCAATTCGAAAACATAATCCCAAATTCATGGATAAAGTAAGTGAAATGCCAGCGCACCGGGTGCGAGAACACGAGAACACAATCAAGACCAGAAAATAAGAACAAAAAGACACTTACGTAAAACAACGTTGAGTTCTGAAATAAAGCAGAATACAAGTGAGGTTACGAGATTAGAAAGGCTGCTACTATTACGGGGGACCCTAGTTAACAGGACCTATGGTATATATAAAAACCTATATATTTAACCATTTTTACTAACAATATTTGGTCCTGTTAACTATGCCCCCCCGTAATAGCAGAAAAGCATTCGCACGCAAGGACAGATCACTGCTGCACGGACGAAGCAACATGAAGGATAAGATACCGGCATAGGGGCGGCGGGGAGGGTAAAGGGAACAAAGGGAGAGACGAGGCAAAAAACAAGAAGGAAGAAGGAATAGAGAAGAGAGAAGTAAGAGAGAAAATCCTACTCCATGCGGCGATAGCAGCATGGGTTTCCGTCTCAGGTAGAAAATCGTTTCGGAAACCTTGACACACTCTTCTTTGCCGTCTGCTTCATATTCTCGTCAATAGCGGTCTCAAGTTAAAGTGTCAGTACTACCGCCGTCGCAACCCCCCCCGTTGAACAACTCAACAAGAGACAGACTAGAAGAAGCTGCGAGAATTCAAGGGCTTGTCGAACCGATTTACTACCTTGCCACCCGATCTATCATTCATTTCGTTTCTGCGTCCATTCGTCGACAGCATTATCAGTACGCTGCCCCCTCCCCCTCCCCCCCCCCCCCTCCCCTTGTCGCCGTTCTTGGCGTCCTCAGCTGTGTGGCGTACCCAGCTCCTTTCCGCCTCGTCCCTGTGTGCCACCTTGCCATGAAACAGTAGCCCGCCGCTTCGAAGACCCGCCGGCACCACTTCCCGCTCTTCTAGGCCACCCTCGGTCATAACACCGTATCTACTCCGAACAGCAAAGAAAGGGGGACTTTCCTTGGACCCCTCGGTGGTTTGAAACGCCCTGACTGAGATTGTCTGATTTCTGGTCGGCCTGGTCCCGGGTTCTCCCCACCAGCCATCGTCCCAAACTGCAGTCCTAAAAAAAGGTCAATATAATAAGTTACCTGTTGTATGTAGCGAACTACTGAAGACGTTACCGGTATTATTTCGGACCCTATGACGCCCCCCGAGCAGCTCAGAGCTCAGAGTCTCCTGTGCCTGTTGCTCAAACGTAATAGATAGGTGATGGGTAAAAATATGGAATGCACGAACGAGTGAGTGGTATATACTACGTAACCCATCCATGCTCAAGTGTAATTCCGTGGTCACGAAAAAAGAGAGTCTCATCATAACACGCCGGACGGGAAAACTAAGCCATCAGACCAACTCACCAGCGGCATTTTTGTGCAGTATGTATGTGCGTATAGAGTATAGACTAGACTACGTCCTCTCCTCCCATTTGTTGTGGTAACAATAATACCTATTAATATTAACAGTACCATCATACCAGGCATAACGTATCATACGGTCCATGGGCTCATCATGTGGCCCATACTATCAATATATACGCGGTATAATACATACCAGGTACCAGGTAACTGATACGGTATACCATGGTGTGTATACGGTATGATAGATCAGGTGATGACGATCCAACCGCCGATCATCAACAGCAACAACAATAAACAACAGCCAACCATGACACCGGGTATTCTTCTTTGCGAGAGCGAGAGCGTAGCGGGCGGAACCGCCCGCTACTCGAAGCGCCTTGTACGTGTAAGTGCTCAATTCATAGCCGAAGTTATGTCAGCCGCTCGCGCAGCCCATCACCCATTTATATTTAGAGTATTACTCGTAGGTAGAACAGCGGGAAACACGACGACGGCGACGACGACTACAAACACCAACAACAAAGGACATCATGCATCATGTACAGCAATGATATTTTGTGTACCAGTACAACGTATTAGTATTATTAATAATAGCTACCGGTACGTACTACACAGCAGACATAATAACTTACAAGTACAATGGTATAAACCTGGTAGAAAATACGTCGGATACCTCGCGGGTACAATACCAAAATGAATACCAGGTACCTGGTACCAGGTATCAGGTATATATTAATATATATTAATACCAGGTATATATTAATATGTATTAATATATATAGTGTACTCATATTTCACACAGCAGGCACGAGGAGGGTGGTACTGCTGCTGTACGTACATACTTTTCGAGAGGTATCTACCGACAGCCGATATCTCCATCAATCGAAAGTCGAAGGCCGAGAGAGATGATGTCGAAAATGTCATCGAAATCGTAAAAATCGCATCGAAGCCACCTCGTACCACCGTAAAAATCTTGAATCTTGTTTTGCCGGCCGTTGCAAAACAATTAGATGAAAAGGGCCAAAAAAAACAAATGTTTTGAAACAACAAAAATGGAAACTAAAATAAAGAGGCAACGCGAGATCTCGGACCCTTTCGGGGGCAGTCCCAACCATCTTAACCTCCTTTAGAACCGCAGTCCCGTTTTGGGGACAAACCATTCAATTTTCAAGTAGTTTGTCCCCAAAACGGGACTGCGGTTCTAAAGGGGTCAAAAACAAAACATCGCGTATTTCGGCGTCGCCGCTGCGAGCCGACCTTGAGCCTTGAGCCCGAACTTGACTTGTTCGATCGTCCGTCAAGAGACAAGCACGTCAAACAAGGTCGACCCCCACAAAGAAAAAAAACTGTGCGCGACAAGCACAACACACACCGCACACAGCCTGCGAGAAGCCGGACTGAACTGAGGGCGGAGGACCGAGGATATACATACCTTGTAGGTAAAAAAAACATCACAAATAACATAAAATAATCACCTTCAATAATAATAGAGCAGCAGCAGCAGCAGCAGCAGCAGCAGCAGCAGCAGCAGCAGCAGCAGCAGCAGCAGCGCCAGCAGCAGCTGCATTGCACCGGCAGCAGCAGCAGCAACAGCAGTAGCACCACCACCAGCACCAGCACCAGCGGCAGCAGCAAGCAGCACAGCATCTACAAGATCGACGACGACGACGACGACGACAACAACAACAACAACAACAACAACAACAACAGCAGCAGCAACAACAACAACAACAACAACAACAACAACAACAACAACAACAACAACAACAACAGCAGCAGCAGCAGCAACAACAACAACGACGACGGCGACGACGGCGAGAGACAGCAAGCGGCAGCAGACTGGGACGGGCGCGCGAGCGAAGGAGAGTATATACATACGTATATCTGTGGTATATAGAAGGAAGCTAGGAGGAGAAGCAGGAGGAGGAGGAGGAGGAGGAGGAGGGGCAGGAGGAGGAGGAGGAGGGGCAGGAGGAGGAGGAGCAAGAGGAAGGGGAGGCGCAGGAGGAGGAGGCGCAGGAGGAGGGGCAGGAGGAGAAGGAGCCAGCGGAGGAGGAGGAGGAAGAGGAGGAGGAGGAGGAGGAGGAGGAGGAGGAGGAGGAGGAGGAGGAGGAGGAGGAGGAGGAGGAGGAGGAGGACAACAAATCCATTATTTTATTGAGTTTTTTTCCAGGGTGTGCCGTGCTACAGAAACAGCTCGAAAATTTCCCGCTCGTCTTCGTCGCGACCCGGACAGAGACAGAAAAAGAAGAGGGAGGCAGGGAGAGCAGAGGGAGAGACATCTACCGCGGTATCTCATCTGCGTCCTGCTGCTGCGTCTGCTATGTTGCCTGGCTTCAAGATGACTAGGATGATCCATCACAGCAGCAGCCGCGACGACGATCACACCACAACCACTTCTTCCACCATCTCCCGCTCCAAGCAGGCGAGACGATCGCCCTCGGTCGGCCAGAGCTCCGACGGCGATAACAATAATAAGCGCGGAAATCCTGTAGGAGGAGTAGTCGGCGAGGCTGGCAGCACTTCTACTACAGGTAACAGCGACGAAGCGAGCCTTCAGCTAGGGGGGCAAGGCAGCAGCAGCAACAAACCATCTAGTCTCACGACGATGTCAAGGATAGTAAAGGGTCCCGGTGATAAAAACAGCAGCAGCAGCAGCAGCAGCAGCAGCAGCAAGAAGAGAGCAAACGGCGTGCAGGCTGCTCCCGCGCGAACTCTCTTGCTTCCTCCACCCGGGGAGGAAGTTATTATTGGTAGCTTCATTCCATCACGTGGTGGCGGTGGCGGTGGCGGTGGTGGTGGCGGTGGGACGCAGCACGTGTCGCCTGCGAACAGGTGAGAGGAGGGGTAGGGAGTGAATTGTCATTGGTGTTGAACGCTGATGCTGCTACTACTGCTGCTGCTGCTGCTGCTGCTGCTGCTGCCGCCGCTCGGCGGGGATTGCTATATCATCATCATCGTCACGGATGGCCAGCGGTGACGATGATCATTATGGCATTTTTTTAGTGGCCATGTTTTTTCGATTCGCGTTATACTGACTTGCACTATTAATACTGCTGTAGTACTCTCGGTCGCAAGAATGGCGTGTGCATATACTATCGTGAGATCTCGAGAGACTTCATACGTCCTGTTATATATTTGCATTTATTTGTGTTTTCACCTTGTCCTTGAGCTGGCAGAGTTCAGATTGATTTCGTAGACACCAAGACAGGTATAGAGTACATACCAGATCAGAAAACAACAGAACAGATCACCAGCGGCGGCGGCAGCAGCAGCAGCAGCAGCAGCAGCAGCAGCAGTAGCAGCAGCTGAGGCGGCAACAGCAAGCGACACAACACGCAACTCAACTATAGCAACTACGACACACCCGCTGCCGGCTACCCGTTGTAGTTGCTCGTTACGTGGCAGCAGCCTCTCCCAGACTAGAGAGTGAACTATTATTAAGAGTACTTGTATTAATATTAATAGTTGTCTCCCTTGATCCTTCTCCTCAAGGTGACTCTCGTCTCCTTCTCTTTCGAAAACGCAGATTTTGTACGAAATATCTGATCAATCGCGTACGATAAAAAAAACCTGTACGACCAGTTATTACTCCGCTTAATTGTCGGCCACGTCCTATCATATGTGTAATATAGGAGCATCATCAGCACCACCGCTACCAGCAGCAGCAGCCACAGCAGCAGCAGTGGTTATTTTTCAAGCGGTGGCGGTGGCGGTGGCGGTGGTGGCGGTGGCGGCGGCAGAGAGGGGGGCGGCGGGGTTGGCTCGGGCATCGGCGGCGCTTCCAGCGGCGACTGCTCGAATGCCCTTGGAAGCAACAACAACAACGGGGGTAACTCAACCATGGAAAGACCGCCATCATTCCCGCAGGTAATTTATGTAAGATCGGGTGTGTGATTTATTTATTAATATACGTTTGTTTGTACGGAATTGTGTATGGAAGTATAATCTGTATGGATGGGTGGGGTGGATGGATGAATGGATTAGATAGATGGATGGGCGCATTGTATAGTGTGGTGGTATGAAAATATGAAGATGTTAACGAATAAACACAAATCCCGACGACAGAACTCACCAAACTTTCAAACTTTCTGGCCTCGAGTATAAAAAAAGTATAGATATCCGAAACTTTTGTATGCATCCAGACATCCGAACGACTTGCTTGCAGTGCTTTTTTTTCTCCACATTTCTTGATTTTTGTTGTTGTACGTACGTCATTTCTGCGAACGAGAACGTTAATTCCCCGAGAAGCCCCCCCACCGCCCTCCCCGCCCTATTCCCATCCATCCTCCCCACACGAGGGTATAATATACCTACGATACATCGTTTTTTTCTGTACTTAATCCCATATAGTTCTTATTTACAAGAGAGCCTCTCACGATAAGCGGATCGATCTACGAGTGAGTAGATCTTACCTGGTATGACGTTGACGATCGTACAGGGCAGGAGCAGTATGACCACAATAATTATGCAAAGCTTACGATAAAGATCTCCTGCGACGGCTCTCGACCATAGGCTGTTACTTGTGGAGAAGGTGAAGAGTTTTCTTGCGTGCGTACTGCTCCAGAGACGGGAAGAAGAGAAGACATATACCAGGTACAGTACAAAAGAACGGGAGGTAGGGAGATCAAGCAGAAAAAGGAATAAAAAAGAGGATGAGGGGGGGGGGGGGGGGGGGGGAGTTCGAAGGGGTTCGTATTGGTATTGTTGTTGTTGTTGTTGTTGTTGTTGTTGTTGTTGTTGTTCTCACATTAACTCTCTGACGCCCGTATCATTCGATAGTACCAGGTATTAAATATTAGTATTATTATTAATAGTGTCTTCACTCAATTAATGTTAATAGTGAGGTTGTACCATGATTCTTCACAATTTTATGTTGCCGATAGAGGAGGGGAGTATATATATTTATATCCCCGCGAGTAGAAATAAAAACCTATACTCGTGTACCAGCAGGCGTCATTTTCGTCCTTGGACGTGCCGTTCCGTCTTCTGTCCTGCTGCTATTCCCGAATTTTAGTTTTTTTCACGCCCGCTGTTGTTGTTTGTGCTGTTGCTGACGATGCGAGGTCGGGAAAAAAAAGAAAACAAAAACAGGAGAGGAGAGGGATGATGAGCGAACAGAGAGAGATCTTTATGTTTGTTGTTGTTGACCTCTCCGTTCCTCCGTCATCTATTTGTGATGTGTACACCAGGTGTATCAGGTATCACCTGGTACTAAAATAAGTACCAGGTGTATACCAGGTACAACATATAATATTAATGGCACGATATTTGTTGGTTGGGCCACAGTGCCAGTACGTGCTTGTTTGTGATGTTGGTGTGCCTCGCCGCATATGGATGAACGGGCGGGCGCGACGGATGACGACGATGACACAACACAGCACACAGCTCTCTGCTCTTTTGCTGTGTTGTGGTGCTGTTTATTGATACATGGTTGTTGAGATGTTCCTATAGTTTATCGTATAATATCAACATGTTGTTCATCTTTTCGCTCACGGAAAGCCACCGAAAAATCGCGCTCTGAGAGCAAAACCCGTACCAGGTATCTCTCAAAACACGAGACAGCAAAGCCCCCCCGCGCTGTAAAAATAAGTCTACATCTCTCTCCATCCACAAGCCACAAGAGACATCTACGGAGGATCGAAGGAGGTACGTATGGTATGTTTTAGATCCGCACTCGCTCGCGCTCATCACGCGTTTCGTTTGTGTGGATATAATGTCAGCAGTGAGTGGTCATACCAGGTATGTATATATATAGCAAGCAAACAAACAAACGTGTTGTTGCAGGAACGAACTTTAGATTCACTGACTACTACTGCTGCTGATGGTATGTTTGCGTGGGTCGTAAGTCGTAAGAACATCATTTAGAGTTGTATGTATCCAATGATAGCCGGTCGCCCCGGTGGTTCAAGTGGTTAACCTCGAATTCTACTTGTTTGAGTCCTGGGTTCGAGCCCTAGGAGGGTCGGACTTTGACTTTATTTGCAAAAATAAAAAAAGGGATTCAATTGTTGAGAGCGCCTTGCAGCGTGGGTAGGCACAATTCGATGCGAGTCGACGAGGGAAGAAAAGGCTGAAATCTTCTCGCGATAAAAAAATGAAGGCACTTACCGTAGCGGGAAGGGGGGAGAAGAGCCTGCTATGTGACCCCGGATCTGAGTTACGAGTTGGAAGGAGAGAGAGAAGAAGATGTGCGAAGATAATAAATGGGATGGAAAAAAAAAAAAAAAAAAAAAAAAAAAAAAAAAAAAAAATGACGTTTTTTTTGTGTTTAACGGTTGGTTGACGGTAACAACGAGTCCACTACTATTATATTAATATTAATACCGTAGTTCTGTCTTCGAAAAAGCGAGGGTGCAGTTCTGGAGGGGAAAAGAAGAACGAAATTTTGGGAAAAAAACGATTTTTCCGCGTTTTGTTTGTTTCATGTTTTTTTTTTTCGCTGCTGCTTGTCCCTTGCTCACTTTTTTTCGCGCTTTGGCCCCTGCTCAATGACCGTCCTGTGATGCCCAGTCTCTATTCGTTGTACGACGTACTGCTGCTGTGTTCACGATACTGATGACGTTTCCACAACGAAAATCTCTCCACTTTCCAGGCATTTTTTGCTTCTCGTCCCTTGCTCACTTTTTTCGCGCTTTGTCCCTGCCCACTACGTAGTAGCTGCCCAACGAGTGGCGTGAGTTTAAACGGGTTACAATGTTGAAACGAAAACCTCGACTTTCGATATTTTTTTTCCCCTCGTTGTCCCTGCTTTTTCTTGGGTTTTGCCCCTGTCCAATTAACTGCCCAACGTGTCTATTAGACTAGTTGCGTGTTCTAAAAGGGTTGCGTGGAGTAAAACGAAAATCCCCACTTTCAATGTCTTTCAACACGAAAACTTCCGTACTTTCGAGTTTTTTTGCCTCATTTGCTTGTCACTTCCTCCCTTTTGCGTCTAGCCCCTGCCCAGTAACCGACCAAGGGTCCGTGATGGCTGACAAAGCAAAACCGAGCATCCATGTTTGTCTTCCCTGGCCAGCTATCCAGTCTCCTTTTTCGTGTCGGCTGTCGGCAAGATGACTCATGAACCCGCGGAGACTTGACTACGTTCGAGATATTTAGAGATTCCATCATGACGCATTGCATGTTGTGCGTGTTCTGCTCTTTCTAACTGTCGACCAGCACACCACCGCTCGGTGTCCGTGGTGATTCTTCGATCCTAGAGAGATGCAAGCTCTGAGGCCACAAACTACGACAGAGAGATACAACAATAACTGCAGTACTCCGTTGCTATGCAGTGAACAGAGTAGACAGGCCCAACATACACATTCTAGCATGCGTTGAAAGAGAGAAGCATCGATCGAAAGAAAGATAAAATCGATATCGAAATGGGACTACATTTTTTAGTTTCATTGAACGACTCCGAAAAAAACAGTGAAGTGTATGTACCCGCCACAACCAGTAGCAACAGCAGCAGCAGCAGCAGTAATTGCCGGTAGAGCATCGAGCACAACAATCTTTGTTGTTGCTGTACTCGCACTTGACCATTTTATTTGTAACTTTGTCGTTTTCGTCTCCCATTGTTGGCATAGTTTTGTTTTCGCCATTTGCTTTTTTGTAACTTTATAATTCTACCGTAACATATCTTCCTATCAATCAACCAAGCGGTTGAGGTATTGAAGCCGAACAAAAGCCCGCGAGAGTTCATATTGTTCCACTGCTTGCTGCTGCTGCTGCTGCTGCTCTTTGTGGCGGGCTTCTCCCTTCTTCCTTCCTTCTTCGGGGATTAAATTATGAATTTATACACTGACTTATACTATAGAGGTATGTCTGTACGTAGGATTCAGCGATAAAAATGTTGAATGTTGTCACCCAGGCCCCTGTGTCATCTCTCTCTTTTCTTCCTTCCTCTGACTATTAAATAGACGCTCGTTGCTTGCTGGCAGTTGTTGCTGTAGTTGTGGCGGGTGTGGCTTGTGGCTTGAGCAGAAACAGCGGACAAACGCTCGCTCTGCTGCGCACATCGCACACATCGCACTGACCAAGGCCGTCTAGAGTCGGAAACGATAGAGCGATCGGTTGATCCATCCGTCGATCGATCGATCGACCTCCCCGGGACCCAACTCAATCGAAAGCACCTTCTGCCTCTCCTTCCCAGGGGAGAAAAGAACAGTGAGTGATTGTTCCCGTGCGGTTGTCTTTGCTTCCCCAACTCAGAATTAAACACGACCGCAGCGGCACAGCGGTGCAGTCAGCAGTCGTATATCTCCGGGTCTGGGGTGCCTCTGCCCCCCCTCCCAAAAGGCTGGTTGACGTCGTCGTCGTCGTGTTTTACTCGTTGCGAACTGCGGACGGCATACACATCTGCCGCCTGTGCTGTCATGGGTGATCGGCCCACCGTCACAGAAAAAATAGCGACTGATATATACATATAATATCATACGGGTGCAGTATGTATGATGCACTAAAGGAGGAGGAGGTCGGCATTCGTTTGGAGTGTCTGTCTGTGGTCTGATGCCGCCGCCGCACGAAAGAAGAGAGCGCTTTCGATTTGGGCAACATCAAGCAGAGGCCGCCAGGGCAGCACCACAATTATAATGCCAATCAATGCTGCTGATGCTTGCGACAGATATCGTCGCTACTACCGGATAGCCACCCCTTTAGAACCGCGGTCCCGTTTTGGGGACAAACTACTTGAAATTTGACTGGTTTGTCCTCAAAACGGGACTACGGTTCTAAAGGTAAAAGTAGTAGAACGCCTACCTAGTAAATGGTATTATTAATATATTGTAGCAGCAGTTTTTGTGCATCGGGCAGTGATGCAGCAAGCATTATACCAACAACGCATTCATCGTATATATACGGACATTGTACCTGGTGTAACATATCAACGTAATATTAAAATATGCTAATTACTGTGTCGAGAAAAATCGTTTTCTCTTTCTTCCCGTTCGTATTTTTTCCCCCTTTTTTCCCCGCTTTTTTGTTTTTTCTTCTTCTATTTTTCGCCTGCTGCGGGTTTTTCGTTCTGTTGTTTTTTCTCTGGGCGCGGGACGCAACCAATCGATCGAACGAACGATCGGTGGCTGGACACGTCACGTCGTGTGCGCGCGTGCGTGCATGCACGCTGTCCCCGCGTAGTGTACAGGCCGTGTACACTCTCGCTACGTTCCGAATACACCGGTACTCTTTCCTTGCTGCAATGCCCACTGCCTCTCTCACTAGGTTTATACGCTCGCCGCACAGAATGTAATGCAACTTACTGTAATTAATACCTCTGGTATATATGGACTATGCATCAGGCCGGTCGCCCCGGTGGTTCAAGTGGTTAACCTCGAATTCTACTTGTTTGAGTCCTGGGTTCGAGCCCTAGGAGGGTCGGACTTTGACTTTATTTGCAAAAATAAAAAAAAAAGGGATTCAATTGTTGAGAGCGCCTTGCAGCGTGGGTAGGCACAATTCGATGCGAGTCGACGAGGGAAGAAAAGGCTGAAATCTTCTCGCGATAAAAATGAAGGCACGTACCGTAGCGGGAAGGGGGGAGAAGAGCCTGCTATGTGACCCCGGATCTGAGTTACGAGTTGGAAGGAGAGAGAGAAGAAGATGTGCGAAGATAATGAATGGGATGGAAAACAAAAAAAAAAAAAAAAAAAAATGCATCGTAAAACAAGGACCGAAGGTACGAGCGTACTGTATACGTACTACTGCCTGTGGACTGTACTGTATGTTGGAGGTATACAGGCTGTACCGCAGTAAAGAGCGTTGAATTGGCGCACAAAGGTGACATCGAATTTCAGCGCTCGTTTTTCTCTAATAATCGTCGAACGTTACATTTTCGGAGGGCTCTCCCTACCAGATCTTTTCGAAAACGCCTTATTGGTCGGTACTGGCAGCCTTCCCGTCCACTGGGGAAAAACCGAGTTTGCCGAAAAACGATCGCATCCCATGTGCGTGTGAACCCAACGCTCCGCTATACGGTGGCATCATCGCCTCGGACACCGCTCGTTGTCCGAAGCTGGTTTTTATATATTTTTTTTGGCGATGCGTCTGCTATTCATACTACTGTGCACTATTAGGTACATACGGAAATGTCTCGACAAGAGATCGTTCCAAACGAGATAACATTCCGCACCAAAATACCTAAACGATTTTATACAGAGCATTATTAATATTGTACCCAATATTAGAGATGATACTTGTCAGTAACCATCATATTCGTGAGCCTTAATACCCAAACGGTCCTTGAATTGCGGGACAGAGAGTGGTATTTCCAAGTAAGAGCCACTACATTTATTTGCGTTGCCCGTGCCCATTTTCGATCAAAACTACTATTAATACTACTGCTGTTTTGTTTTTTTTCGAAGAAGATCGGCTCGGAAATTGGAAAAGTCATCTTGCGTGTTTTACGTATCATGCAGACAAAACAAAAATCAGCGACAAGAAGCAGCCAGTACTTTCACGTATGATGTAATAATCCATGCATGACATTTTGTCATACACCTTGGCATTTGATCTTTGACCGTGTCCCCGGTGGTCAAGGTGGTAAAGAACGCAGGAGTAACTACTGTATGTACCAGTATCACAGAGCTAGGCTCATTCTTATCGGAGAGCGTTTTTCCATAATTTCCCAAGTTTGGAAATATTTGGAGATTTGTATCAATATACGTAGGCGTTCTGTCACTATTCGTGAAATTCTCCAGAAGCAAAAAAAAACAAGTTCGTTAAATTTCACATATTATATTTGGAAAAAAACAAAACAAGAAAATATGAAAGATTGAAAAATTGCGAGAAAAAAATGTGGGAATAATGGGGAAAAAGCTCTCCGAAATGAATGACCCTGAAGCCTTGTTGCTACAATACCTTTTTATTTGCCATAATACTGCAAACAATATACCAGTCTAAGTCCAGGTAGTTTTCCCAATAGAGCGTGCATGCAGTGTCTAAACGGCGGGCCGTAGACTGTTGTGTTTAAGGTCGATTTCTCAGATTCGACTTTGGACCCTCGAGGTTTATTTTTTGCGCAATAACGGACGCAGAAAGCGCCTACGTATGGATAGTAGTCTGTAGCGTACAATGTCATGCAATTCGACGCGAGTCTACGAGAAGGAAGAGAATACTGGTTCAGAACTGTTTTAGCGACAAGAAACGAAGGCACGCATCGTAGGGGGGAGGGCGGGGGGGGGGGGGCATGCCTGCTGGTAACTCCAGGGATCCGAGAGGCAAGAAAAGGAGGGAGCTGGAGTCGTAGATGTGGTACATGGAAAATATAGAATGAACGAAAAACTAGTATTTAGACGAGCTGTCTGTGCTGTATGTGCGCCCCGAGTCTCCGGTTGGACGGTTGGTATTCTGAATGGTGTTCTGAACCCTGAACCCCACCCGTGATCAACAGCAACAACCTTGGTTGATGGAAAGGCAACTGCAGAGCATTTCATCCACACAAGCGATGATATCACACAACGATGGGAATAATCGCGTCTTCATCTCAGCGTTAGCATGCACCGCGAAAATAGTCGCAAACTCCTCGTCAGTGTGAATTCGTTTAGTAATCAATTCGCACCTGGTACTGGTACCAGGTATTCCTCAGACACTACCGGTCTTTGTATTATATTCAATAATATCAATAGTATACAAGCATGTTTCCTACCCTCCCCTGGTATGATATACTCCGTTAATCGTCAAGTCTACCGGTCGACACACTCACAATAAAAAGCGCACCATTTTTCTACAATCATTTTTTTTTTCACCAGGTGCCAGGTATTTTTTCCGAAGAAACCGCCCCCGCTCTCCTCTGAAACACCAAACCGCGCGAACCACCACCACCACCACCGTCCACCATAACCAGCCTCAACCAACCCTGGAACCAACCACCTGCCATTCCTTCCTTCCTCCCTCCTTCCCTCCTTCCTTCCTCCTTGCACAACGTTTCTCCCTGCGTTCCGCGCTCCACACGTTGCACGTACTATTTTAATATTAATAACTGTGTATTACCATCTTCGTTGCTGCTGCTGCTTGCTGCTGCTGCTGCTGCTGCTGCTGCTGCCGCTGCCGCTGCTGATGCTGGTGTTGATGCACGCACACGGTTTTCAGGGTGGCTGCAAGACCGAAGCGACCGGGAGCAGGTCTCGGGGTGGAGGTGGCGGCGGCTACTTCGGCCAGCAGGTGAGAGAAACCTACCGGAAAAAAAGTCGGAAGAAGTTGACCGTGAAAATGTCAGGTAGAAAGGAGATACATATATATACCAGTGCAGGGAGAAGAGCCTGCTATGTGACCCCGGATCTGAGTTACGAGTTGGAAGGAGAGAGAGAAGAAGATGTGCGAAGATAATGAATGGGATGGAAAAAAAAAAAAAAAAAAAAAAAAAAAAAAAAATATACATCAAAAGGAAAATGGTTTTTTTTAAAGCGACCAAAAAATGGAGGAAGCGGACGAAACGTGGCATTATTAACGTCGCAATCTATCCATGGTATCGTAGTGTGTGTGGGTTCTTCACATTAAACCGTTCTTCCTACCCGTCGACATCGTATTTTTAATAGTAAGTACGTATGCGCGGTGACCTTACGACCTTACTGGTTCTATCACATACCCTCGGGTACCTGGTACATACCAGGTATGCAGTATCGTACATATGCATGAAATATTTACGTGCGACAACACTTGCGCGTCTTGTACAATGCGATTAGTTGTAAGCAGGTACTATTAATATTATTACTGTATAACTGGTAGTTCCGCTGATTACATGATGAGATGTTTTTTTTTTTTTTGCTCATCCCACTTATTGTCTTCGCACACCTTCTTCTCTCTCTCCGGTTTCCCCCCCAATTGTTTTCATCCCATTTACTACAACATCAGATCTATCTTCGTTCTTCGACTCCAGCTCCCTACTATATATATACAGATACTAATATTCTAACCTGCGCTTCCGTCACATGGGTAGACATTACTTGGAATTATAGGTATATTTCGTGTATATATACAGTATAAATAAATGCTGCCGTAAGATTATAATTATATATTACCAGGTATCTTTATTCAGAGGGCAATGCTAAAAAGGGTTAATATGGACAGTCGTAACTTAGATCAGGAGTCGCACAGAATCGGCACGGACACTGGTTGTGCGCTGGGTGTCGACGGGTAGAAAGAACGGTTTAATGTTAAGAACACACTACTCGTACCACAAACTGCTGCCGCCACCTGGAAGGTGCTTTGGGCTTTGGTCTGCCTGTTATTTCCCCTTCGTTATTTTTCCTTGTTACTTTTTCCCTTGGTTCTTTGTCTTACTCTGTTTACAAGCAGTGGTGTTTTTTGTTATTTTTGTTTTTTCTTTCTTTTTTCCAGCTCGTTCTTTTTCAAGTGTTGGCCACCTCGCCTGCGGGGGGGGGGCACGACAGATTGTTTCTCCTAGATTTTACTTTCGTTTTTGTTTTTTCTATTTCTCTTTCGATTTGTCTACCTTGTTTTTGTTTTTTCTTTGATTGTTTCTTTTCGTTTCACTATTTCATAGATTGCGTATGTCGTGCCCGTCCTATTTAGTATGATGACATGGCTTTGCATTGCCCACTGCAGTGCATACTGCACACGTGGCAACGTCGTATCTCTGTGGCGTAGCTTTGTGACCACAGAACTTGTATCTCTTCTAGGATTGAAGAATCGGCACGGACACTGGTTGTGCTGGATGTCGACGGGTAGAAAGAACGGTTTAATGTGAAGAACACACACACACACGCACAGCTGTTTTCGTTCATTTTGTTGGGGTCGCGTCGTGGCTTTGCTTTCTGCCCTCCCCTGCGTTCACTTCTTTCTTTTTCTTTTTGATTCATTTTTATTTCCTATTTTACACCTGGTACGACGTACTATTTTCTTTACCGTAATATTTTTTGGGGGAGTTTCCCCTGCCCCTTCTTGCATGAAAAGAAGTCTTGCTTCGTGGGTGGATGACGAGCCTGTTTTGTTTATTTTGTATCCCCTGACGCGCGTCATCTCCGGGTGCGGGGCACGGTTGACGAAAGCAGGAAGGAGAGGACAAACAGGGGCTACTATTAATAATAGCAAGGCACAAGACCGACTAGAACCTGTATATGCTACTCGTACCACAATTTGCTGGGGGTGCCTCCAAAATGCCTTTTGTTTTATTTGGTAGTGCTTCGGCTTGTCTGTTTTTTCCTCGCGCTGTTCGTACGTATAAAATAGTGGTATTAAAGTCGTTTTTTCTTTTTTGCTTGTTTTTTGTCTTGTCTGCCACGTCTCCCGCTTCTTGGGGGGGGGTACGAAACACTTTTTCGGTATAAGTCGTATTTTGTTTTTCCGATTATTTTTCTTTCGTGTCTTTCGATTTTTTTCCCCATTCTAGAATGTGTACGGTCGTTTTGGTTGTATCCAGACGATGACACATTAATATTATTATTATTATTATCATTATTATTATTATTATCATTATTATTATTATTATCATTATTATCATTATTATGATATTATTATTATTATTATTATTATTATTATTATTATTATTATTATTATTATTATTATATTTATTATTATCATTATTATTATTATTATAATTGTTACTACTTCTCTTGCCATCCGACAATGTGCAGCATGATCTTCAACATGGATCACTCATAACTTTCCCGAAAGAAGAAACATTGCATTGCGCTGTCTACTACGTATACTTACTGCATAACAAAGCAGTATCTCTGCTGTGTCGTAGTTTTTGTGGCAGCCTAGCTTGTATCTCTCTATTAATAGGAGTGAAGAATCGGCACGGACACTGGTTGTGCTGGATGTCGACGGGTAGAAAGAACGCAGAACGGTTGAATGTGAAGAACACGTACCTGGTACACAGCAGGCTCTCCCCCCCCCCCCCCCCTTTCACCGGAAATTAAAACAACTCATTGAAGCTGTCGTCCATATGCAAGTCCGCCTCACAAGCGGTTCTTAGTAGGATGCAGCTCACCCTTTATGCGACTCGCCAGACACCTCACGGCGCTCCGCGCTTGGTGCAAGCAATGTCTGCCTGGTCGGTGAAAACCCGACATGCTCCGTCCCGGCATTGTAGGGATGCGAGGGTCTATGGTCATACGACTACGGCCCTGCATGAGATCGAGTACATCTCTCCTATCGAGTACACCCCCCCCCCCCACCTCAGCGCTAAGGTGCGTGCCTTCGTTATTATCGCCCGAATAATGCGGCAATTTCTTCCCTCGTCGACTGCAGCAGTATATATCGCGTCGAATTTGAACCCTTTCAGAACCGCACTCCCATATGTTGGGGACAAAACACTCTAATTTCAAGGTTTTTGTCCCCAAAACGGGACTGGGACCCTGAAAGGGTTCACCAGATACCTCCTCCGGTTTCTTCCACCAGTATACGTATCTTACTCTGTTTACAAGCAGTGGTGTTTTTTCTTCTTTTATTTTAATTTTCTTTCTTTTCTCCAGCTCGTTCTTTTTCAAGTGTTGGCCACCTCGCCTGCGGGGGGGGGGCACGACAGATTGTTTCTCTTCGATTTTGCTTTCATTTTCCTTCTTTTTCCCTTTCGATTTGTCCACCTTGTTTTTGTTTTCTCTTTGATTGTTTCTTTTCGTTTCACTATTTCATAGATTGCGTATGTCGTGCCTGTCGTATTTAGTATGATGACATGGCTTTGCATTGCCCACTGCAGTGCACACTGCACACGTGGCAACGTCGTATCTCTTGTGGCGTAGCTTTGTGACCACAGAACTTGTATCTCTTCTAGGATTGAAGAATCGGCACGGACACTGGTTGTGCTGGATGTCGACGGGTAGAAAGAACGGTTTAATGTGAAGAACACACACACATGCAGTTTTCTTTGTTGGTTGGGGATGCCGTCATTTATGTCCAGAGGTATACCAGACGGCCTATTTACGGGGGACCATAGTTAATAGGACCTGTGGCAGACATAAAAACCTATATGTTTAAGCTTTTCTACTAACAATATTTGGTCCTATTAACTATGGTCCCCCGTACTAGTTTTTATCCCTAGGCGGCGTTGTCCACGAAAACGCTGATCTCTCGCTCGAAATCGACCGACGGATCCGTCTCATGCGGGCATGCCTCAAACCGTTCGGCCCGTAGTTGTATCACACGACGACCGCCCCCCTTAGTCTGAAAGTCAGGATGCTGAAGGCCGAGGTGATTGAGACCCTGCTGTACGGGTGTGTGGCGTGGACCCTCAGAGCGGAACACTTCGCCAAGCTTCGCACGGCTCACCACCAAGCCCCCTTGCCG
This sequence comes from Nereocystis luetkeana, assembly GCA_031213475.1. Lineage (NCBI taxonomy): Eukaryota > Phaeophyceae > Laminariales > Laminariaceae > Nereocystis > Nereocystis luetkeana. The sequence goes on along the minus strand of JARUPZ010000067.1, from coordinate 22,856 downwards.
GTCGTTGGCTACCAGCGTCGACTTCGTGCGGACCACACCATCCTCTCGTACGCGAAGACCTTCAAGATGACACGCAGCGAGAACATCGAAACGACCATCCCTGAACGGCGGCTCCTGTTTGCGGCGGCCGTGGCACGGCAAAGCAAGGACCGATCACCCAGTCGGGTAGTGTTCGGGACGATGGCTAGTGGGGAGAACCCCGAGACGTGGCGGACAGTTTAAGACTTGGCATAGATGCATAGGCGAAGATCTTAAAAAGTTCCAAGCCACCGAAGGATCAACGGAACTTGCCCCCTTGGTGTTTGGAGTTGAGACAGCGCTGTGGTCCACTGCAGCAAAAAAGGGGTCCTTAAAGCAGCCGAACGGTTCATGGTGAGGTGGCACGAGGATGGAGCACATCTGAGTAGGCATCGCCGCGCATCCGCCGTCGATGGTGTCCAAGGAAAAGAGCGGGGGGGGGGGGGGGGAGGCAACAAGAGAAGTGGCAGAAAACCCGACCAAGAGAATGGGGGGGAGAGGGGGCTACAGGAGAGAAGTAGAAGGGAAACCGCGGTCAACAAAAGTACGAAGGAGACGGCAGGCAGGGTAGCAAGACACCCCAGGTCGACTATTTACAGTATGTGGCAGTGTGAAACAAGTTTATGCTACTCGTGGCGCCAACTGCTGCAGCTATTATTAATAGTTCGAACATGATCTCCCTTCGTTTTTTTCTTCTTTTGTTTTCGCTTTTGATCCCCCGTGATCTTATTTTCGTCACTTTTTATGTTTTTTCCCATTTTTCTTTCTTTGCTTTTGATCCTCCGTGATTTTATTATTGTCAGTTTTTATGTTTTTTCCCCGTTTTTCTTCCTCTCTCTGCTGTCCTTGATGACAGGAGTGTTGTGGCGTGGGTGGGTGATGACCCTGCTCTGTTTGGTTCGTATTGTCTGACGCATCTTCTCCGGGGGTGGGCCATGGTTGACAAAAGCAGGACAGAGACGGCAGACAGGGTAGCAAGGTAACAGACCGACTAGTAGGTAGAACCTGTTTCTGCTACTCGCACGACAAACTGCTGCGGCTGCCTGGAGGTTTTTTTTTAGATTTTTTCCGTTGGGCCTGGGCTTGCCTGCTTTTTCCTTTAGTTCTTAGTGATCCTGAGGATCATTCTTATCGGAGAGCTTTTTTTCCAAAATTTCCAAAGTTTGGAAATAATTGGAGATATGTATCGATAAACGGAGGCGTTCTGTCACTATTATTCGTGAAATTCTCCAGAAGCAAAAACATCAAGTTCGTTAACATTCCGATATTCGGAAAAAAACAGGAAAATATGGAAGATTAAAAAATTGCGCGAAAAAAATGTCGAAAATTTGGAAAAAAAGCTCTCCGATAAGAATGACCCTCACTCTGTATATGTTCGTAGTGGTACGATTGTTTCTCTAGGTCGTTCTGTGCTGTCTGCTACGTCCCACGGGGGGAGGCACGACACTTTTCTTCCTTTTTTTTTTTCGTTCTTTCGATTTTTCTTGTTTCTTTCGTTTTCTCTCTTACTGAAAATGTATGAGTGTCGTGTCTGTCGTATCCGGTACGATGACATGGTGTTGCATTGTCTACTCCGCCTGCTGCTATCTAGTATGATGACATGGCTTTGCATTGCCCACTGCAGTTCACACTGCACACGTGGCAACCTAGTATCTCTGTGGCGTAGCTTTGTGACCACAGAACTTGTATCTCTTCTAGGATTGAAGAATCGGCACGGACACTGGTTGTGCTGGATGTCGACGGGTAGAAAGAACGGTTTAATGTGAAGAACACACACACACACACACACACACATAACAAGGCAGCATCTCTGTGTGTGTGTTTTTCACACTAAACCGTTCTTTCTACACGTCGACATCCTCACAACCAGTGTCCGTGCCGATTCTTCAATCCTATTGATATTTAATAGAAGAGATACAAGTTCTGTGGTCACAAAAATACGCCACAGCAATAATACGTTGCCACGTACCTGGTATGCAGTAAGCACAGCGCAGCAGTGGGCAATGCAATGCCATGTCATCATACTAGATACGACAGGCACGACATACACATTCTATGAAATAGAGAAACGAAAGGAAACAATCAAAGAGAAAACGAAAACAAAGAAGACGAATCGAGAGGGAAAAAGAAAAAAAGTGAAAGCAAAAACTAAAAGAAACAATCTGTCGTGCCTCCCCCCCCGCAGGCAGGGTGGCGGACACTTGAAAAAGAACGAGCTGAAAAAAAAAGACAAAAATAACAAAAACACCACTGCTTGTAAACAGAGTAAGACAAAGAACCAAGGGAAAAATAACGAAGGGAAAACAACAGGCCGACCAAAGCCCAAAGCACCCTCCAGGTGGCGGCAGCAGTTTGTGGTACGAGTAGTATAGCCAGGTTCTCCCTGCTAATCCGCCTGGTACCTTGCTACCCAGACTGCCGTCTCCGCCCTGCGTTCGTCAACTATGTCCAGCCCCTTGGCGTCAGACGATACGAAACGAGCAGAACAGGTTCGTCATCCAACCACGCCACACGACTCCTTCAGTACGGCTTATCAATCAGAAAAGGAAGAGAAACAAATAAAATGAAAATCACGGAGAATCAGCGCAAGAAAGAAAAAAACAAAAACAAAAGGAGAAGACAAGGGAAGACCACGTTCGAACCAGCTGCACCAGTTGGTGGCACTAGTAGTATGGTCATGTTCTACGTCCTAGTCGGCCTGGTGCCTTGCTACCCTGTCTGCCATCTCCTTCCTTCTTTCGTCTACCGCAGTTTCCCTTCTACTCCTCCTGTTCCCCCCCCTCTCCGCATTCCCTTGGTCGGGTTTTCTGCCACTTCTCCTGTTGCCCCCTCCCCCCTCATTCCGTTGGACACCATCCACGGCGGATGCGCGGCGCTGCCTACTCGTCTCAGCCTCAGCCTCGTGCGACCTCACCATGAACCGTTCGGCTGCTTGAAGGATCCCCCGGTACCACTTCCCCGCCTTTTTGGCTGCAGTGGACCACAACGCGGTCTCAACTCCAAACACCAAGGGGGCAACTTCCGTTGACCCTTCGGTGGCTCGGAACTCCCTAAGGTCTTCGACTATGCATCTATGCCAAGTCTTACACTGTCCGCCTGGTTTCGGGTTCTCCCCACCAGCTATCGTCCCGAACATTACCCGACTGGGTAATCGCTCCTTGCTTCGTTGTGCCACGCCCCCCGCAAAGAAGAGCCGCCGTTTACGAATGGTCGTTTATCTCGCAACGTGTCATCTTGAGGGCCTTCGCGTACGAGAGGGTGGCATGGTCAGTACGAAGTCGGCGCTGGAAGCCAATGACTCGCAACAGGACTTGGTGGTGAGCCGTTCGAAGCTTGGCAAAGTGTTCCGCTCACAGGGTCCACGTCACACACCCGTACAGCAGGGCCTCAATCACCTCGGCCTTAAGCATTCGGACTTTCAGGCTAAGGGAGGCGGTCGTCCCACCATACAACTCCGGGCCGAACCGTTTGAGGCATGCTCGTATGAGGCGGATCCGTCGGTGGATTTCGAGCGAGAGGTCAGCGTTTTCGTGGATAACGCCGCCTAGATATAAGAACTGGGTCGTCTGCTTATACCTCTGGCCTGCCGCTTCGATGACGACCGGTGGTGCGAGGGTTGTCTGGTCTGGTGTTTGTAGGACCATTGTCTCTGTCTTCTTTTCAGACACCGTTTTCCTGCATCATCGGCGTACAGCATGCCCCTCGCCCGCCCGCCAATGGCGTAGTTTTGTTACCGCAGAGCTTGTATCTCTCAGCACGGACACTAGTTGTGCTGGATGTCGACGGGCAGAAAGAACCCTTTTAGAGCCACAGTCCCGTTTTGGGGACAAGCCAGTCAATTTTCAAGTATGTAATTTGTCCCCGAAACGGGACTGCGGTTCTATAGGGTTTAATGTCAAGAGTACACACACACCTGTTGCCTGTCCGAGCGGAGCCACCCCGTGCTATTGGCAGGCAAGGTGTGATGACTTGCCTGGCATCATACGTGAATATTCATGTTTATACCATTAATAACGCACTGCTGAAATATTGTGATTCGTTGTTCGGTTTGCCTGTTATTTCTTAGGTTCATGGTCCGTTTCTATGTAGAGGTGTTGCTTGTTTTGCATGTTTTCGTCTACCACGTCTACCACGTTCATTTTTTTCTTTTTCTCTTTCGATTTGTCTAACTTGTTTTTGTTTTCTCTTTGATTGTTTCTTTTCGTTTCACTATTTCATAGATTGCGTATGTCGTGCATGTCGTATCTAGTATGATGACATGGCTTCGCATTGCCCACTGCAGTGCATACTGCACACGTGGCAACGTAGTATCTCTGTGGCGTAGCTTTGTGACCACAGAACTTGTATCTCTTCTAGGATTGAAGAATCGGCACGGACACTGGTTGTGCTGGATGTCGACGGGTAGGAAGAACGGTTTAATGTTTAATGTGAAGAACACACACACACCACGTCTATCTCCCTCCGGGCGACACTCCACTTTTTTTACTGTTTTGCTCGATTTGTTATTACTGTTAGGCTTGCCATCCGACAATGTGCGGCATGAGCTTCCACCTTGATCAATCAAAGCAGCATTCCTGAAAGCAGAAATCGATTTACTATTATTATTATTATTATTATTATTATTATTATTATTATTATTATTTATCCTGCCATCCGACAATGTGCAGCATGATCTTCAAACATTGGATCACTCATAACTTTCCCGAAAGAAGAAAACCTCGAAAACGAAAGGAAACCCATGCACCAAGTCTACCTCTCCCTTCTGTTATTGTTTCTCTTGCCATCCGACAATGTGTAGCATGATCTTTAACATTGATCACTCATAATTTTCCCGAAAGAAGAAAACCTCGGATACATGAAGAAACCCACGAAGATTTATTTTCCTCTTGTCCTTTAGATTTCTCTCTTTTATAGAATTGTGTGTGTCGTGTCGTATCCAGTACGATGCCGGGTCATTGCGTTGTCTAGTCTGCTTACTGCATAACAATGTAGGATTATATCTCTGTGACGCAATTTTGTGCCCGCAGACCTTGTATCTCTTCTCTGTTCTAGGATTGAAGAATCGGCACGAACACTGGTTGTGCTGCATGTCGACGGGTAGAAAGAACGGTTCAATGTGCAATGTGAAGAGCACAAACACACATTATAAGCCGTTCTTTCCGACCTATCACACCCAAGCAACCCAATGGTTAGCGTTAGTCTCTTTACCCTGTACCACATACAGACTCTGTCAACCATTTTCATCTAGTAGGTTGGACAGCTCGTAAGCTCTCATTAACCCTTTTAGGACCCCAGTCCCGTTTTGGGTACAAATCACTTGTAATTAGAGTGGTTTGTCCCCAAGTCGGGACTGCGGTACTAAAGGGGTTAATTGCCTGTTTGAAGATTGAAGAATCGGCACGGACACTTGATTGCACTGGATGTCGACGGGTCCAAAGAAGGGTTCAATGTGAATAACACACCACGCCCATCAACAACATCCGGAAAGTCGGGTCATTTTTCTTCCTTTCCCATAGCACTACTGCTGTACTGCCCGTACCTGGTTTGCTGGCCTGTGCATGTTGTGCTTGTCGCACGAGCCTGCTTTTGCTTGTTTCGTATCGTCTGATGCCGAGGGGCGAGGCATAGTAGTGAGTTGATCGTGAGTCGACGAACGAAGGGCGGAGACGGCAGACAGGGTAGCAAGGTACCAGGCGGACTAGTCGGGAGAGAAAACCTGGCTATGCCACTCGTACCACAAACTGCTGCGGCTACCTGGAAGGTGTTGCGTGCTTCGGTTTGCCTGTTATTCCCCGTAGGTTCTCTTTGTCTTCACTCTGTTTACATAAGAAGTGGTGTTTCTTCCGTTCTTTTCAAGTAAGTGTCTGCGATAACCCTTTCGGGGAGGCACGACAATTTTTTTCTCGATTTTTTTCCTTTTTTTCACTTCGATTTGTTTTCTTTGTTTTCTTCTTTGTTTTTTGCTCTTCTTTGCTTTCTTTCGTTTTCTCTCTTTCGTAAAATTTGTATGTCGTGCGTGTTCATATCCGGTATGATGACCCTGGGCATTGTTGCATTGCCTATTGATACTTGTGCTTACTGCGTGCGTAAAAATGTGGCGCTTTTATCTGTGGCGTAGTTTCTCTACTCCAGAACTTGTTTGTATCTCTCTATCAATACGATTGAATAATCGGCGCGGACATTGGTTGTGCTGGATGTCGACGAGTAGAAAGAACGGTGTAACGTGAAGAACACACACACGCACCCAGCACGTCGGGCACAACGTTTCACGTTCCACCACATTGCTGCTGCCCAAAATCCTCGACATACTCAAGACAACAATGACATGAAAGTAGTACCAGAGCTACGTATTCACATGCTTTTTTTTCGTCTCGTAGTTTGTGACCACAGGGTAGGCACAATTCGATGCGAGTCGACGAAGGATGAAAAGGCTGAAATATTCTCGCGATAAAAATGAAGGCACGTACCGTAGCGGGAAGGGGGGAGAAGAGCCTGCTATGTGACCCCGGATCTGAGTTACGAGTTGGAAGGAGAGAGAGAAGAAGATGGGCGGAGATAATAAATGGATGAGCAAAAAAAAACAAAAAAAAACAGCAGAGTTTGTATACCCGTATGATAGTCTAGCTGCATCTCTCTCGTGGAACGAAGAGCCGGCATGGACACCAGACCAGCGGTGTGTGAGTGTCATTTTAACAACACCCTTTTTGGCGCCGCAAGCCCCGCGTTTGGGACAAACTCCCGAGGCTTTCTCACGATAGAGTGGAGGTATGATATCACGCATGTGGAAAGAAAAAAAAATGAGCTTTCTGTGCCACCACAGCAGCGTCCTTGCCGGGCGGCAGTTGAAGGACGTACGTTATATACCACCGCAGCAGTTCGTCGCTGTGGTTATTGAAAGTGTGCGCCCCAAGCGTCAGTCAGTCGTGTTCATAGGTTTGTCCCCGATGAATTCCGCATCATACATACCCTGAGGGGGTGTACTCGATAGGAGAGATGTACTCGATCTCATGCATGGCCGTAGTCGTATGACCATAGACCCTCGCATCCCTACAATGCCGGGAGGGAGCATGTCGGGTTTTCACCGACCAGGCAGACATTGCTTGCACCAAGCGCGAAGCGCCGTGAGGTGTCTGGCGAGTCACATGAAGGGTGAGCTGCATCCTACTAAGAACCGCTTTTGAGGCGGACTTGCATATGGACGACAGCTTCAATGAGTTGGTTTAATTCTCGCTGTAGGCGTTTCCTGAGGGGGGGGGGGGCATAGGAGCCTCAGAATATTTAGGGTGAGCCTGCCTGTGGACTCTCTATCGTCTTGTCGAACGGCTCCTCCTGCTTTAGAAACTGCGCGGTTTGCTGCCAGACCGGGACTGCAGTCCTGTTAACAGGGTAAAACCGTGATTTCTTGTTCCTGTTGGTATCCGGCGCGCCCAGTGAGTGTCCTTGCCGATCCCTCCCTCCTGGAGGGAGATGGTACAAGCTCTGTGGTCACAATACCGCAACAGATGTACTACTCGTATATACGTTGTGAATGAAGTAAGCTGGGTAGACAGCAGTTGCTAGGCCATGGTCATCGTGATGGATGCCACGGGGGGGGGGTGCTGGGCTGGACGTCGACGGGGTTGTGTGTTCTTCACATTTTACTATTCTTTCTCTACGACCCGTCGACAATCCGGCACACCCCCGGTGCGCTCCTCTTCGCAGGCAGATATATATGCGCGGAGCTCTGTGGTGCACGTCACGGCAGAAATGTCGCAGTCGAAATAACTTTTTACTGTGAAGAACACGCACACGCGATATGTATCGATGTGTAATATTTCATCCTATTAGCAGTACCAGGGATGATGCACTCACCGTCCGCTCTGTTGAGTATGCTCGGAGTACTGCTGTGCGTATCGCACAGCAGTCTTGTGCGGTGGAATACACTCACCCCCTTCCCCAAGAAGCGTGCACTGTGCATCAATAGTGTCTGTGCGTGTCGTGGTTTATTAATAGAACGTAATGAGAAGGAAGGAGAAAATACAGCAAATAGAAGAGCAGACAAGCCGAAAGTTGGCACGGAAGTAGCTACACGGAAGGGAGGTAGACTTGGGTGCATATGGGTTTCCTTTTGTTTCCGAGGTTTTCTTCTTTCGGGAAAGTTATGAGTGATCCATGTTGAAGATCATGCTGCACATTGTCGGATGGCAAGAGAAATAATACTAAATAGTAACCACATCAGAGCTTGTATGTATCTACTGCTGTATTTATACGAAGAACCGCCACCGGCACCGACACTGGTTGTGCTGGATGTAGACGGGAAGAAAGAACGGTGTTATGTGAAACGCACACAGGTACGGTACAGCACGGTAGTGCGCTGAGGCATTCCACGACAGAGGTTCACCCTATTTTTTCTTAGGCTGCTCCATACCTCACCCGAAAACTGACTTCAGCAAGATTCGAATTTCTTGCCGATGAATGGTCCCATGGCCCGAGTATACAAAAGCGTCGTTTTTCGAAACGAGACTGGCTTTCCGACGATTCTGGGTTAATTGAGGAGCCCCGTCACTCAGAAAACATTCTACCTCTTGTGTGCATCACAATCTGCAGAAGGAGTGTCACGAGCTCACTTTCCGTTCCACCAATGACGCCTTCTTCGATAGAGGTGGCAACATTTTTTTCCGGTAAAATATTTTCTGAATGACTGGCCTCCTTAATTAACCCAGATTCGTCGGAATGTCAATCTTGTTTCGAAAAATCCCGTTTTTGTATACTTGGGCCATGGGATTGTTCATCGGGTTGCAACTTGACTTTTTGCTGGAGCCAGTTTTCGGGTAAGGTATGGATGGAGCTCTTCTTATGAGGAGCCTCAGGAAATTTAGGGTGAACCTCTATATTATTATTTCTCTTGCCATCCGACGATGTGCAGCATGACCTTCAACATGGATCACTCATAACTTTCCCGAAAGAAGAAAACCTCGGAAACGAAAGGAAACCCATATGCACCTAGTCTCCCTCCCTTCTGTGCCAACTTTCGGCTTGTCTACTCCATTTTGCTGTCTTTGCTCCTTCCTTCTCATTACGTTCTATTCTTAAACCCTACCATCGTAAGCTGCATCCAAGCTCTACATCGTAGAACGCCTCCAATCACCACTCACGGAACGTTTATCATCGATTCCGGGGCGAAGTCTTGGTCCGAAAGTTAGTGCGCATTCAACAATGCGCGCCGTTTTTGGCAAAATCACACTGCTGCTGCTGCTGCTGCTGCTGCTGCTGCTGCTGCTGCTGCTGTAGTTATAGGTAGGCCAAGAAAACTGGGCGCCTCTTTTTCCATTCGATCAAGCTGGCCCATAAAACGTTGTTCGTCGCGCGGTAATGCATGCAACCCCGTTCCTTTCGACGTGCCGCGTAGTACTCGTAACCCTAACCCTAACCCGTGCTGATAAATGATACCAACACAATGCACAGATGCATACTCCTTTGAATGATAGGACGGCTGGGAGACACTGCACTTGCATCTGTTAATAGCGATGGGGAGCATCATTTTCGTTTCCAGTTTCTGCTGTAGTGCAGAAGCAGTCGCGAAGGCACCCCCCATCCCCTCCCTACCCCTCTCCCCACCCCCTCCCTCCCTCCCTCCACCTCACCCTCGCTAATCTCCACCCCCCCAACCCCCCCCTCCCCCCCCCCCCCCCTCCCTCCCTTCCAACATAAGGAAAATCTAAATGAGCGCCCAAATGTTGGAGGCGTGTCTGTCAGGAGTAGGAACGATGCTCCGTCTCGAAAGGGATGCATGGTCATGGCCAATTTGCTTAAGGCAAACAACGAATAAGTACGCCCCCCCCCCCCCCCCCCCCATTCCACCCCCACTGCCCCATTCCACCCCCACTGCCCCCACTCTTCCTCACGACAGAACAAACGAGGCAAAACGATCGCTCAGCCCCCCCCCCCCCCCCCCCCCCCCCCGATCCCCGCCGCCTGCCTCCCCACCGCTGTCACGCGTTTTTCCAACAAATTGCAGGACGGACCCTCCTCCTCCTCCTCCTCCTCTCCTTGCGCTAGTGGTGCTGTCAACAGGACGAAGCAACAGCAAAAACTAGAACTAGAGCCAGAACAAGAAAGCGGACAAATGGACGTCCCGGTCCCCGCGCGCGGCAGGGCGGACCCGCTAGACAAAGGAGCAGCGACTGTGTCATCGGCGGCCGTTTCTGATGGAGGTGGTGGGGGCGGCGGCGGCGGCGGCGGCGGCGGCTGTGGCAGTGGTGGTGACGAACCTCGCTCGGTCTTTGAGGGGAGGGGAAGGGGTCGAGTCGTATTCGGCAGCGGCGGCGGCGGCGGTGGCAGTGGCGACGGAAGCGTTCGCGCGAGCGATCGAACGAGCGATGATCGCGTGAGCGATCGTCGAATGGAGCCGTCGAGAGGGGGCGTTGTGATGGTGCCTAAGTTTGGGGTCAGTGGTGGTGGTGGTGGTGGTGGTGGTGGTGGTGGTGGTGGTGGTGGTGGTGGTGGTGGTGGCGGTGGTGGTGGTGGTGGTGGCGGTGGTGGTGGTGGTGGTGGTGGTGGTGGTGGCGGTGTCAGCAGCGGCGGCGGCGGCGGCGGCGGCGGCGGCGGCGGCGGCGGCGGCGGTGGTGGTGGTGGTGGTGGCGGCAGCAGCAGCGGTAGCAGCATCGGACCTCCAAAGGAAAAGGAGGCCACTAACGTGAGAACATGCCCTCATGGGAGCGGTAAAGCTGCGCGTGGGCTCTAGCCTCATGAGTGGACTCGGTGGTTCGCGAACGCTTGGTTTTGAGCGACCTACATGCAGACCTTGGTCCAGCTTCGACCAAATGGTTGAAACGGTCTGGACTCGAAAGCTATCCCCGATAGGCTTGAGAAAATTCCCGGAATTTTTGGACTATCAACCATTTTTTCGGAGCCGCACATAAAAACCTTGGACACTCGCAGTAGTATCTATTACTAGCGAAGTCCTTTTTTTTCTGGTATCTTTTCTGCGGTCGCGTACGGCCCGCGTGGAACGCTTCAAGCGGAGGAAATTGATAAAGTCACACCTTTACGTCAGTTCTTTAGTGGTGGCGGCGGCGGCTGCGCGACGATGAAAATCTAGGACGAAGTCGGCCGAAAAAGTCGCGTTCACTCCTCATAAAAAACGCACCTTTCTCGAACGGATTTCGAACCCTTTCTTTCCTCGCACTCCTCTTCACAACGTACCTTTCGTGAACCGAATCGCAACCCTTCAAAATCACCCACGCCCTCTCCAAAAAACACACTTGCAAGAAACTAAACCGGTTTTTAACTCTGCGTATTCGCAGGCAAAAGGTCTGGAGTTCCACCTGATCAGGCAGTTTCAGGGGTGGGACGGCTACACGCGGCCGCAGCTTCACCAGCGTCAGGAGGAGCACACGTTCCAAGCCCAGCGTTGGCAGAAGCAGCAGCACCAGCAGCTGCAGCACCAGCCACCAGGGCAAGAGCAGCAGAGGCAACAGCAGCAGCAGCACCACCAGCAGCACCACCAGCAGCACCACCAACAACAGCAACAACAACAACAACAACACCAACACCCACGTGAAAACACGGAACCGCAGGATTATCAACAGCAGCAGCGGCGGCAGCGGCAGCTAGATGCATTCGGCGTCTGCCTCGAGCAGCAGTCGCCCCCCCCACCACCCCAGCAACAATCAAGATCTCAGCAGCAACAGCAACACCAGCAACACCATCAACAACAACAATCGCCGTACAAACACGCCGCAACCCCAAGAGGCGTCTTCAGCAGCAGCTCGGACTCGCGCTACGCCCATCTGCACCAAAATCAGCACCAGCACCAAGAACACAGCAAACGCCAAGAGGAAACCGCCGGCCAGCAACACCACCGAGAGGTTAGTCCAGCGTCGCCGACGGCACTACGACGCACACGCGGTACACATATGCTTACCCGTCGGCTGGCATGCGGTTCCTCCTCATCAAGGAGGCGTTAATCTTTCTCGTTTGGCGTTTCCCACCTTTTCAGCGTTGACGGGGGTTGGTGGACACGTCCCAATCCCACCCTCCTCACCACCCGGCACCTTTGTCGACACAAGTCAAAGCACCTCTTCGCCGCCATTTCAACAACGCGAAGCAATAATTGTACCCGACCAGGCGTCAGGCAGCCTTAAAAAGTTGTTAGACCTGTTCAACGCTCCCGACCCCCCCCCCCCCCCCCCCCCCGGCTCCCCCGCTCCTCGGCCAACCCCCAGAAGTCTATTTATACCTCACCGAATAGTTCCTTCTCAGCGCGCCCTCCACCCTCCCCCTCGCCTCCTCTCCTCAAACCTCGACCCCACCACTGGCAGCCATTTTTTACGTCCAACATGACGCCTACTTTCAACACTCTCGACCCCATACCCACCCAAGCAGCAGCACATTTAAACCCCTTTCAAACCGCTTACCTACTCGACCCCCCCCCCCCCCCCATACACACTCGTCCCGCCATACCGCCTGCGTGTTAACTGCGAGGTCGCCTGACTGAGTAGGTCGGTGGGTAGCACGTTACAAATTAAAATAGGTCGTATAGGACAGTGGAAAGCACCTTGTAGTTGACACTGCTGAGCTCTCTTTGAAGCCAAATCTTGTTCCCTACTCAACGCTCTTTACGCCCCTACCTCTACCCCTTCCTCGACACCACCGGCGCCCTCTTTAGGCCCTCAACCTGTTCCCTGCTCAGCAACGTCGACCCAGTCCAGCCCAGCCCAACTCAACCCATCTCCCAACACAACCCATCTCCCAAAACACGACCCCACACAATACAACCTAACCCAACCGGGCCTAACCCAACCCAACACAACACAATCCAACCTAACCCAACCGAGCCTAACCCAACCCAACCCCACCCAATCCAATCGAACCCAACCCAACCAAACCCAACCCAACCCAACTCAACCCAACACAACAACACAACACATCACAACCCAACCAAACCCTATCCATCCCAACACAACCCAACACAACCCAACACAACCCAACACAACCCAACCCAACCCAACCCAACCCCACCTCAACCCAACCCAACTCAACACAACACAACACAACCCAACACAACCCAACACAACCCAACACAACCCAACAACAACCCCAACCCCAACCCAACCCCAACACAATCCAACTCCAACCCAACCCCAACACAACCAAACCCAACCCAACACAACCCAACACAATCCATCCCAACACAACAACGCAACACATCACAACCCAACCAAACCCTATCCAACCCAACACAACACAACCCAACGCTACCCAACCCCACCTCAACCCAACACAACCCAACACAACCCAACACAACCAACACAGACCAACACAACCCAACCCAACCCCAACCCCAACCCAACCCCAACCCAACCCAACTCCAACCCAACACAATCCAGCCCAACACAACCTAACCCAACACAACCCAACCCAACCCGGCCCGACCCAACCCAACCCACACATTACCTCGCACCCACATCTCACCTCCAACCGTACGACACGATTCGATGCGATGGTCACATAACCACGGTACCATGATGTCAATTACTTTCTGAGGCAGAGGCAGGTGGCGGCGGTGCGGCCGAACGAGCCGCGTCAGCGGGGTGGGGGGGTTCTGAGGGGAAAGCAGCCGTCGCCGCCGCCGCCGCCGCCGCCGCTGCCGCACGGGCAGGAGGTGGCTGGGGTCGCTGCTGCCAAGGTGAGCTAGGGGCCCGACCGAGACCGTTTTTTTTTTTCAGGTAGCGTATTAAGAGGAAGGAAAAAAAAAATGGCCTTGGCTTCGACTACACCGACCGGTTGACACACCGTGAGGATGCCGAGTCGTCGCGCCGCGCTATTTGATATAGAAGACCGATTTTCAAAGCTCGATTTTGCCGCGCACAACCGAGGAGACTTGCAAAAAACCGAGCGACTCGTGACGCATGCTCCACAGCAGAGGTGCTGCGCCTCATTTTTTTTTTTCCCTGAGGTTTATGATACTCGCTTAAAAAGCTTCATACCTCACCCGAAAACTGGCTTTAAAAAAAACAAAAGTGCACTGGGTGACGAGTAAATCCCATGGCCCCGATTATACAAAAAACAGTCATTTTTTGAAACATTAATGACACTCCGACGATTTGGGGTTAAGGTCCTCCCCCGTCATTCTAAAAGAAAAATGACGTGGAAATGTGCTATAGATACCTCTATCGTAGAACACGTCTCGTCTAGAAGGAAAGCTGTCGACGCGGGATAGTCCCAAAAAGCACCCCGCTCTGCAAACAGGCGCCCTCCCGCACCCTGCTCTGCAAATAGACGCCCTCCCGGCTGTGGAGCATTCGAGCCTCTCAAGGTCGGCCAAGGGGGGTGCGAGGACGACTCGCATCCTTTGCGGTACATCAACCCGATTCCGGGTGGGCCTATGTAGTAAGAATCGGAACCCGCGACGGACCCGAGACACATGTATTCCCCCCTATGCCTGCGCACGGTAGTTGGTTCTGATTGCTATAGACGTCCCTCTCGTGCTATATTTTCACATCACATCTTTCACAATTTCTCGGAGTTTTCCTCCCCCCACTACGGCCATGCCTGAGATCGAGTACATCTCTCCTATCGAGTACACCCCCCCCCCCCCCCCCAAGTGGTTGGTCGGGATTAAGGGTTTGGGTTTTCTCGGGTTTCACTACGTAGAGTTTTGGTGTCGGCGTTCAAAAGTTCCAACGTAATTTTCAACCACCTTTTATCGAAGCTGGACCAAAGTTCGATTTTTTTCCCTCTCCTAAGAGCAGGAGCGACCAGCAGAGGACCGCCACCACCACCACAACCACCACAACCACCGTCAGCAGCATGACAGTGATTCTTCCCGATTGCATATATATGCCGGCTCCCAGTTTGGTGCAAGCACACCATACACGCGCCCCCCCTCCCTTCAAAATTGGAATCGTCGTACCTCCCAGCGATATCCCGCATCCCTGTGCCCCTGCCATCTGTGTGCTTGCTGCTCGTGTGCGCCTCCGGCCCGAAGGTCTACAAGGCGTTAGACCGCCACGACCAAGAACCCCACCCGCAACACCGCCAGCACCCGCAACTTCGCCAACACAAGCAGCAGAAGCAGAAGCAGCAGCAGCAGCAGCAGCAGCAACAACGGCCGCAACAGCACAATCAACAGCAACAGCCGCAACAACAGCAACAGCAACAACAACAACAGCAACAACAACAGCAACAGCAGCAGCAGGACCAGGACCACCCGCACCATCAGCAGCAGCAGCAGCAGCAGCAGCCGCGACAGCGACAGCAGCAACAGCAGCAGCAGCAGCAGTATCCGCCGTACAGCGTCATTTCTCTTGTTGAGGGCTCGAGGCAGCCCCCTCCGGAGAAGGGAGCGGAGGCGACACTGCCGCCGTGCCCCGACCCCGATCCCACCCACGCTCAAGAAACGCCTCCGACGAGGCGATTCAGGAAGGTGAGAGACGTGAAAGACCGACGGTTGTTATTTATGTCGTCTGACGGCATTGCATGGGTAGACGAGAAAAATAAATGACGATGTCGGGGATTTGTTTTGGAAACCGACGGTGTTATTTATTATGTCGTCTGACGGTATCGCATAATTGGACGAGAAAAATAAATGACGAGGTCGGGGATTTGTGTTGGGAACCGACGGTGTTATTTATGTTGTCGTCCGACGGTACTGCCTAGGTAGACGAGAAAAGTAAATGACGATGTCGGGGATTTGTTTTGGAAACCGACGGTGTTGCTTATTGTGTCGTCTGACGGTATCGCATAATTAGACGTGACGGTATCGCAAAATTAGACGAGAAAAAAAAATGACGATGTCGGGGATTGTTTTTGTTGGCTACTTAGGGGCCTATAAAACCCTTTTAGGGCCGCAGTCCCGTTTTGGGTACAAACTACTTATAATTTGAGTGCTGTGTCCCCACATATGGGACTGCCGCACGACAAGGAGTTGTGGTGGTAGAGTTTTGGGCTTGGTGACCCTTATAGCGCCGCAGACCCACATGGGGGGACACAGCACTCGAACTATGAGTAGGTCGTCCCCAAAACGGGACTGCGGTCCTAAAAGGGGTTTAAGTAATACCTCGTTTCATAGTACTGAAACCACACTGACTGGCGGCGTGTTTGAGGGTGAGCAACGGTAAAGCTAGTTAGTTGCTGCACGTTATCGGATGTAAACAGGGCAGCCACACCAAAATGATGATAGTATTGAGAGTTTAAGGGCAATACACCATATATATGTATATATACCAGGTATCTATTTCGAAGTATATACCTGGTATATTATACCATATATATACCAGGTATGTACCTGGAATATGTTATCACGTATATATGGGAAGGTTTTAAACGTTCGATTTTGAAGTCGTATACTTCGTATATATTATATATATATATATATATATATACCATGGTATATAAATATACCAGGTATGTACCTGGTATGTGTTATCACCTGAAATTATGGGAGGGATTTGAACGTTCGGTTTTCTTTCCCTTCTCTTTCGGGAAAAATATCAAAAAATATTAACACCGCGTATTGTACGGGTTTGTCCCAAAGAAGTTTGGCAAGTCTTTGCCAAGCAATCAATCACGTCATGACCAACAAATTTTCTGAAGATTAAAAAAAAAAAAAACGTTCAAAACGATTGCTCGTACGAAGCCATTTGAAGAGGTCTACAAGTATATAATAGCGCGCAAAAAAAAAAAGAACATATCGTTTCGTTTGTTTTTTCGTCGGACGAAAACGTGCCAATTATTTACTACTGCTTGCTGTCAGCTGTTGGTGCACAAAATTTACTGTTGCGCAAATGGTTGTTGGTTTAATATTATTTATCTTGGCACTTTTGATTGTTGTTGTTGTTGTTGCTGTCAGCTGTTAGTTGGTGCACAAAATTTGCTGTTGCGCAAATGGATGGTTCGTTTAATATTATCTATCTGGGCACTTTTTGTTGTTGTTGTTGTTGTTGTTGCTGCTGTCAGCTGTTAGTGCACAAAATTTGCTGTTGGGCAAATGGTTGTTCGCCCTTAACCCTTTTAGGACCCCAGTCCCGTTTTGGGGACAAACTACTTACAGTTTGACTACTTTGTCCCCGCACATGGTAATGCGGTGCTAAAAGGGTTAACATTATTTATCTGGGCACTTTTTGTTGTTGTTGTTGTTGTTGTTGGTCTTTCGCGCGTACGTACGTGATGGCATTGGTTGCTATATCCATTTCCTTTTTTGGCCAGAAATAACCGCCCGCATCTTCCTCGAGCGATATGTGTGTGTGTTTTCAGTTTTTTTACGTCTCCTGTCGGGCGGACATTTTCTTGTTTTGGGTTGTTTCCTCCGGGGTGTACCGGAACGCTTGTCACGCTGGCTTGTGTGATACCTGGCATGATCACGGCGTATGATTTTGTTGCAGCGGGAACACGGACGGGCGCGTGAGAGAGCGGACAGGGGGGGGGGGGGGGGGGGGGTGAATAAGTTAGCACCCCTAGTGTATAGTCGAGAGAAAAATGGATGACGCACCCATGTACATCTGCGAGACGCGCTTACAACAAACCCTCAATCCCTATCGGACCCAATCGACCATTGGCAATAAGCAGCATTATTTTCAGGCATTTTTTTTTTTCAGTACACAGCAGCAGCAGTGTGTGCCAAAACCACTCTTACAACCATTTTTCTGGAATAGGCCGGGAGTAACCTCTCCTCGAAGTCGGTAGCCAGCGAGCGAGCGCAGGAACAAAAATAGCGGATGCTTTTCAACCACGACAATGGATGAACGCCGCTAGTTGTAAATATATGTACCCACCGGATGAAGGGACCGTTGTCGGCGTTACAGCACAGCGGGCGGGTTGCGTTGCGGGGGGGGAGGGGAGGGGGAGGGGATGGGGGGTACTCGATATCATGCATGGCCGTAGTCGTAAGACCATAGACCCTCCCATCCCTACACAATGCCGGGACGGGGCGTCGGGTTTTCAACCACCAGGCAGACACTTGCTTGTACCAAGATTTGCTCCAAGCTTTGCGTAGCGAAGCGAAGCGAAACGTGATGTATTTGGCGATGTTCGCGATGAAGAGTGAGCTGCGTCCTACTAGGAACCGCTTGTGAGGCGAACTTGCTCATGGATGATAGCTTTGAGTGGGAAGAAATGATTTTCCGGTGTGGCCACTTCCGGAGACACCAATGGGGGTACTATGCAACTATTAATAGCTGCCTCGTGACTGCCCTACGGGGGGGGGGAAGGGGCGGGGGGCGTACTCATTTGTTGCTTGCCTTAAGTCATGTGATCATTGACCACGCATCCCTTCACTCGGCGGGGGGGGGGGTGTTATTTTACGGGGGGACATAGTAAATAGGACGAAATATTGTTGGTGAAAATTGGTAAATATATAGGTTTTTGTGTGTACCGTAGGTCCTGTTTACTATGGTTCCCCCGCGTTCGTTCGATCGGTCGATGATGTGTGTGTGTTCTTCGCATCAAACTGTTCGTGTTGACTCCGCCCAGTGTCCGTACTGTGTTCTTCACCTTTTTTTAAGTGGAAGGATGCAAGCTCTGTGCTCACAGAACTACGACAAAAGAGATGTTGATATTACGGGGGACCTTGGTTAATAGGACCCATGGTATATATAAACCTACATATTTAACCATTTTTACTGACAATATTTGTTCCTATTAACTACGGTCCCCCGTAAATAGTACGTCGCGGTGCAGTGCGGTACTCGCAAGCTGACTAGTGATGGACAACGCGACGCAGTGCCATGCCCATCGTACGACAAGCACGGCGTACGTAAGGCAGCAACCTAGGCAGCAACCTAGAAAGGGAGAGAGAGAGAGAAGAGAGAGAGAAGAAAGGGAGAGAGAGAGAGAAGAGAGAGAGAGAGAGAGAGACAACAACGAAACGAAAAACAAAACAAAATAAGACAGACTTTGGACAAAAAAAAAAACTTCGTGGGAAAAATACACTGTCGGCTGTGTCGACGTATGCATAAAAAGAAAAGGAAAGCGACAGACACAAGGCCCGTAAAAGAGAAGTAGAAAAACGAAAAAAAAAGGAAAGAAAATCCGGGCACCGAGCCAAAATCGACACGAAAGGAGGGAAAGGAAAGAAGGGAAGACGTTCCCCCCCCGGAAGAGAACCGACAGATGGATACACCGACGGGTTTACTTGCCGGGTTGACCGCTACTTCCATGTGATTCCGAGCTGCAAAAGGGGGATTTTTTCGTCCGTCAGGGTGGTTTAAGATCACCCCCGGTGGCTGGGCCAATAAACGCCGCCTTCTCTCCACGTAATACAAAACAGAAGGGAAGGTAGACTCGATGTGTGGGTTTCCTTTTGTTTCCGAGGTTTTCTTCTTTCGGGAAAGTTATGAGTGATCAACGTTGAAGATCGTGCCGCAACATTGTCGGATGGCAAGAGAAATAGAAATTAGAAATAGAAATTAAATACTAGTTGAACCCCATTGACACCACTCCACGCCACTCCGCCCCACCCCGTGCTCGCACAGGTAATGCCTCCCTCTGGGATGGTGGCCCCGTCGTCGTCGTCGGCGTCCCCCTTACCGCTGCCGCCGCCGCCGCCCCCCTTGTCTGCCTCGGTGAAATCGCGCTCCTTCGGTGGCAGCCGCAGCCGTAGCGGTGGCGTTAGCTCTCGCTGCGATCACGCTGGAACTTATAGTGGCGGCGGCGGTGGTGGTGGTGGTGGTGGTGGTGATCGGGGCGGGGTTGGGGGGGGTAGCCCCGGTGGTGTGGAGTGTGTTGAGCCGGCGGCGGTGCAGGCTCGGCGGGGTGATGGTGGCGGCGAGGACACGAGGAGGAGCAGGGTTAGTTTGGTGTTGTGTGTGTTGTTTGTTTTTGTGTTTTGTGTTTTCGGGGTTGTGGGGTTTTGATGTTTGCGTGGGTTTTGTTTGTCGTCCTCTCTCTCTCTCTCTATCTCTTTTTTCTATCTCTTACTTCGTGTCAGAGGTGGGTCTCGTTGTCGTGTCGCTTTCTCTGTTTGCTTAGCGTGCGTCTCTCGTTCGTGTGGTTGGTTCGTTAACTGTAAGTCGTTGCGTTTTTTTGCTGTTTTGGTTCGTTCGTTCGTTCGTTTGGTCCGCACGTTCGTATCGTAGTTGTTTCGTGTGTTTTGCTTGTGGGCTACACGCGCTCGAGCAGGCAAAGCCGGGGGGGGCGGGGGTCTTGGCTGCCGAGCGGCTGTCGGCTGTTTCTAACGCCAAGAGCTTGGTTCGCCTTCACCATTTAGTCTGGCAATATTCATAACCCAACACACGTCGTGTGTCAACACAAGGGGTATGCATGCATGGCTTGGGGGTATGTCACGTGATGTGGTCACCATGGCCCCTCTTGTTAAGGTCTCGCCAAAAACTTCTACTGTAGAATACTCGAGGTCGATTTTTAATCGCGCAGCGCAGGGTGCAAGCTCGAGATGAGGACGAACGGAAGGCAGGTAGGTCTACGTTCACCTTCCTACCACATGAAAAACGCAGACCGACATGCTTGATATATGTGCATGTATACGAGTATTTACAATACGCACGAGCCGCCCCTCAAAGCTCCCGCCGGGAGTAGGTACGGCGCATCCGTCTCGAAAGGGATGCGTGGTCAATGGTCAAATGAGTCAGCCGAGCAACGAATGAGTGCCCCCCCCCCCCCACGCCCCCTAAATGGACTCGTTGAAGCTGTCATCCATGTGCAAGTCCGCCTCGCAAGCGGTTCTTGCTGCTGTAGGATGCAGCTCAACCCTTCATGCGACTCGCAACAGCACCTTACGCTCCGCTTCGCGGTTGGTTCAAGCAATGCCTGCCTGGTCGGTGAAAGCCCGATGTGCTCCGTCCCGGCTACGGCCATGACAAAGAGTACCCCCCCCCCCCCCCCCCCCCGGTCCTCATGCGCACCCGCTTCTCAATCTCTTGCTGAACTCCCTCGCCAATTTTCCGATAGGCTCAACTGGACCGCACGATGAAGGCGCTCATAGAGGAGTACGCCCAAGCAGGGGGAAGAGGTGACAAGCAACAGGTGAAGACGGGGGATTGCAGTAGTCTGAACCAAACCATGGCGTGAAAACATTCCTTTTTGCTACATATGCCCACCCGAAACAGGCTGGACACCGAACGAAACGGAAGCACGAAGCCTACGGTAGAGAGAAGGCCGACGCGTGACGATTGCATCGCACGTAGACTGCAAGGCTAGTTGAGCCAAAGCCAATTCGGTTCGAGAGAGGACGATGTGACTCGTTCACCTTCTTCTTCTTTTTTTCAGCCTGATTTTTCGTTTGTACGTACCTGGTACTGTTTTTTTTTTTTTCTCTTTTTTTTCTCCCTCATTTTCGTACAAAAACTAAAGTGACATGCGGTGTCCACCAAGAAGGAGAGGACCGTGTAGAGCACACACCTGTCTACGCACTTTTTCCGGAATGGCAATGAAATGGCTTCGTGCTCATGTACCGTCCTTCCTTCCTCTCTCCTCCCTTGCCCCCCCCCCCCCCCCATACTCCCCTCCCCTCTTCCTCCTCTGCCCTCCCCTCCTCTCCCCTTTCCCTGCCTCTCCTCCTCTCCCCTCCCCTCCCCTCCCCTCCCCTCCCCTCCCTCCCCTCCCCTCCCCTCCCCTCCCCTCCCCTCCCCTCCCCTCCCCTCCCCTCCCTTCCCCCTCCCCTCCCCTCCCCCCCCCCTCCCTTCCCCTCCCCGTTGTCAGACGGGTCATCCAGAGCCTCCAGCATAAAGCGGAGATGATCATATCGGAGCTGTTGTGGGTGAAGACAAACGGTACTACGGTGCCCTCCGGCCTCGAAACTCCTCCTACTCCTCTTCCTCCACCGCCTGTCATTTTCATAGACGGCACGGACTACCCCGCTACCGCCGCCGCCGCCGCCGCCGCCGCCGCCACTACCACCACCACCACCTCCACTTCTTCTGCCCCCCACCCCCCACCAGCCAGTACCGACACGCTTCAGAAGATGCATCACCCGCACCCGCTGCTTCCATCTCAGCAGCAGCAGCAGCAGCCACACCCACCCTTGTCGAAAAAACCAACCTCAGAAGTCGTCATCACCATTGCCAACATCGTCGTCGAAGTTGTTGCCGAACAACAGTATCGAGAAGGAGGAGGCGGCGGAGGGGCGGGGGGGGGGGGGGGGGGGGGGGGGGGGGGGGGGGGGGGGGGGGGGGGGGGGGGGGGGGGGGGCAGGGGTTCCGAGCGTCCACTGGAGACCGTCATCGTGACGGTGGCCCTCACGGCGCGGGTTGGCGCGGCGATGCCACAGGCGGTAGGCGTGGAAACGGCGGTGGGAGCATCAGCAGCGGGGGCGGCGGGAGCGAGGAAAGGCGGCGGCGGCGGCGGGACCGCTGGAGGAGTAGGGGTGAAGCCACCGCGGAACAAGAGGAGGAGGGGAAGGGGAGGGGGGAGGGGGAGGGGGGGGAGAGGGAGAGTGAAGGGGGGAAGGAAGCGGAGGGAGGAAGAAGAGGGAGGGGGGGGGGGGGAGAGCAGGGGGAGAACGAGGAGGAGGAGGAGGGGGAGGAGGAAGGGGGGGAGGAGCGGGCGCGTCGATGCCGGGGATGTCTCTCGACCGCTCCCACCAAAACTCCCCCGCACGCCAACAGCACTACCACCGCTCCGACGGCCTCCGAACCTACGACGCCCACCGGGGGTGGCGGTGGTGGTAGTGGTGGCGCGGGGAGTGTCACCGGGACCGGGAGGGGGCGCAAGAGGCCACGCGGCGGCCGGTCATCGTCCTCGGCGCATGGCTACGGTAGCAGCGACGGCTACGGTGGTGGTGGTGGTGATGGTGGTGGTGGTGGTGGTGGTGGTGATGGTGTTGGTGGTGATGGTGGTGGTGGTGGTGGTGGTGGTGGTGGGGACAGTAAGAGCGATAAGGACGACGGGAGCGGCGACAAGGA
>JARUPZ010000066.1:50000-73342 GCA_031213475.1 Nereocystis luetkeana | reverse complement strand
ATCTAGAAGAATATATAGCTTTAATTTATGAAAAGTACTTAAGAAGATCATTAATTGAACTTGGAGAGGAAATAATTGAAAGTGGTTATTTAACTGAAATACCATTAGAAACAATTTTTACAAAAATTGAGCAAAGTTTTTTTCTCATATCTGAGACTAAATCAAAAAAGCAAATAATTAGTGTCCAAGAAGGATTACAACAAGTTTTAAAAGAAATTGAAGAAGGTTTAAGGATACCAAGGTTACCTGGGTTAAAAACCACGTTTCTAGAGTTTGATATAATAACTCAAGGGTTCCAAAATTCTGATCTTATTATCATTGCTGGACGTCCTTCAATGGGTAAAACTGCTTTTGCTTTCAATTTAGCAAAAAATATTGCCCAAAACCACAAAACAGGAGTAGTTTTTTTTAGTTTAGAGATGACTCGTGAACAATTAGTTTATAGATTATTAGCTTCTGAAGTTGGAATAACAAACACAAGATTAAGAGCCTCAAGGATTAAAGAAACTGAATGGATTAAAATAAATAATACAATAAAGGATTTATCACAACTAAGACTTTTTATTGACGATACTCCAGATCTATCCGTAGGTGAAATAAAATTAAAAGTAAAGACAATTAATCTTGAATATTCAAATCAAATAAATTTGGTAGTCATTGACTATTTACAATTATTAGAAGGTGTAAAACAAGATGCGAATAGAGTCCAAGAACTTTCTAAAATTACACGAGCGCTAAAAAAATTAGCACGTGATTTAAATATACCAGTTATTGTTTTATCTCAATTAAGTAGAAATGTAGAGAGTAGGGTAAATAAAAGACCAATTTTAGCAGATTTAAGGGAAAGTGGTTGTATTAATTTTTCAGTTAAAAAACCTACTACGGCCATAAATAAAATAAAAGATAATTCTATTTTTTGTTGGACGGGTAATTGTATCTCTAAGCAAAAAATTTCTGATATCAAATTTACTGGGCAAAAACCCGTGTATAGATTAGAAAGTAATTTAGGTTGGTCTTTACTAATAAGTAGTAACCATAAAATTTTAACGAATAAGGGTTGGAAAAAAATTGACCAGTTAGCATTAGATAATTTTATTAGTGCAAAATTATTACTCGGGTTTAGATCCTTAAATAATTTAAGTAAGTATTGTGTTACATGGGATAAAGTAACTAGGATAAGATATCACAAGTTAGCTCCGGTTTATGATTTACATATTTCTAATTACTCAAACTATTTAACTAATCACTTAATTATTCATAACTCTATCGAACAAGATGCAGATGTTGTTATTATGCTATATCGGGATGAGTATTATAATAAAGATACATTAGAAAAAAATTTAATTGAACTAATTATAGCAAAACATAGGAATGGTCCAGTTGGATCCACAAAATTAATCTTTGACCCAAAATACCTTAGGTTTTTTAATATTTAATAACGTATTCTAATCTTTGAAACTTAGGTTTTTAACTTTTATATTATCTACTAATAAAAAAATATAGAATAAATTTTTTTATACCTACTAATTAGTTAAAAGTCAATTTGACCTAGAAGATAGAATTGGTTTACTCTATGTTTTAATACTTTTGTATTTGGTATCTAGAGCGTCCTTAGTTCAGTTGGTAGAACATAGGTCTCCAAAACCTAGTGTCGAGGGTTCAAATCCTTCAGGGCGCGTATCGTATAAAATTAAAAACTAGAAATCTTATAATAAATTTTTAATTTTAAAATTATTAAATTCAAAAAAAAATATATATGGCAAAAAAAGTAACTAGCATAATAAAACTTGCTTTATCTGCAGGTAAAGCTGTTCCTGCACCTCCAGTAGGTCCAGCTCTTAGTCAACACGGGGTTAATATCTCAGCTTTTTGTAAAGAATACAATGCAAAAACAGCTGATCAAATTGGTTTAATCATCCCAGTAGAAATATCAGTATATGAAGATAGATCTTATACATTTATACTAAAAACTCCACCAGCTTCAGTTTTGTTAGTTAAAGCTACTAATATAAAAAAAGGTGCGTCAGAACCAAATAGACAAGTAGTAGGGTCAATCACAATAGATGAAATAAAAAAAATAGCCGAAATTAAATTACCGGATTTAAATACAACAAATTTAGATAGTGCTGTTAAAATTATTGCAGGGACTGCAAAAAATATGGGAATCACAATAACTGATTAACATTTAACAAATTTTAAATAACGGGTCCAAAAAAAGAATGAGGAAATTAAATAAGCGAACGAAAGAGAACAGACAAAAAGTAGAAAAACGCTTATATAGTCAAAATGATGCAATTCGTATTTTAAAAGAAACTGCAAATGCCAAATTTATAGAATCAGTTGAAGCACATATTTCTTTATCAATTGATCCAAAATATAGTGACCAACAATTACGAAGTACCCTAATTTTACCTAAAGGTACTGGTAATACCAAACGTATTGCAGTATTAATGCCTTTAGAAAGTATTACAACAGAATATAAAGAATTAGCTGATATAATTGGTTCTGATGACTTAATCGAAACAATTACTAAAGGTGATATAAATTTCGATATATTAATTGCTACACCTGATATGATGCCAAAATTAGCTAAGTTAGGTAGAATCTTAGGTCCAAAAGGATTAATGCCCTCACCAAAAGCTGGTACAGTAACAACTGATGTAAAATTAACTTTAGAAGAATTTAAAAAGGGTAAATTAGAATATAGAGCAGATAAGACAGGTATTGTTCATTTATTGATTGGAAAAAGTAATTTTGCTGATTCTGATTTATTAGAAAACCTATTTGCTGTCTATACTTCAATTGAAAATAATAAACCTCCTGGAGTAAAGGGACGTTATTTTAAAACTTTTCATATTTGTAGTACAATGGGACCTTCAATCGAAATTGATATTGCTGCTTTAAAGCCTTAAATTAATTAAAATTAAACTAATAATTATCTTTTGACAAACGAATTAAAAAATAAAAAATAAAAATATGACTGAAAAAATTTCGACTTTAATCGATGAACTAAAAACATTAACTTTATTAGAAGCAGCAGAACTAGTTAAAGCTATAGAGGAAACATTTGATGTCGATGCATCTGCTGGTGGTGGAGTTATGATGATGAGCCAAGGTGGATCAGCTTCGGACAATGGTGAAGCAGCGGAAGAAAAAACAGAATTTGATGTAAGTTTAGATGAAGTACCTAAAGATAAAAAGATACCTATCTTAAAAATAGTTCGCTCTTTAACAGAACTAGGATTAAAAGAAGCTAAAGAATTAGTTGAGAATACACCAAAAGTTATAAAAGAAGGGTTAACAAAAGCCGCTGCGGAAGAAACTAAAAAGACGCTTGAGGATGCTGGTGCAGTTGTAACTCTGAAATAATTGTTTAATTACTCCTTTAGTAAATCTAAAGATCAGTCATGTTTTTCTACACTAGGTAGAAAAACATGACTGATCTTTAGATTTACTAAAGGAGTAATTAAACAATTATTTCAATAAAGACTTTTCAATTTTTTAGAATATATCTTCTTCTGCATGAGATTCGACTTCACAATCTGATTGAGGGTAAGCTACACAAGTTAATATGAAGCCTTTTTCAAGTTGCTCTTCCTCTAAAAAAGCTTGCTCTGATTGCTCTACAGTACCTGCTGTTAATTTACCTGTACATGACGAACAAGCACCAGCACGGCAAGAATATGGAAGGTTTAAGTCTTGCTCTTCAGCTGCTTCTAAAATAGTTTGGTCGTCAGGACAGTCAATAACTTTATCAATACCTAAATCTGCGTTTACAACGTGTATATTAAATCCCATACAATTAAATTTGGTTTAAAAATAATAAATATTACAAGCAAAATTTATTTTAATCTAAATAATAACGTAATATATATTACAAGTAGTTAGATAATTTGTCAACGTTATAATTCTTATATACAAATTTCATAGTAAGAAAGTCAAAAACATGTTCACTTAATAGGAGCTTATAACAAATGGCATTACCATGGTACCGTGTTCATACTGTAGTTCTTAACGACCCAGGCCGATTAATTGCAGTTCATTTAATGCATACAGGATTAGTTGCAGGATGGGCTGGTTCAATGGCATTATACGAATTATCTATATTTGATTTCTCAGACCCTATTTTAAACCCAATGTGGCGTCAAGGTATGTTTGTTATGCCTTTTATGACTAGATTAGGTGTTTCTGACTCATGGACAGGATGGGATATTGCTGGAGAAAGATCTGAACCAATTGTAAGTTTATGGTGTTACGAAGGAGTAGCATATAGCCATATTATATTATCAGGTTTATGTTTCCTAGCTGCCGTTTGGCATTGGGTTTATTGGGATCTTGAATTATTCCGTGACCCAAGAACAGGTGAGCCTTCTTTAGATTTACCGAAAATTTTTGGTATACATTTATTCTTATCTGGTTTATTATGTTTTGGTTTTGGTGCATTCCATGTAACTGGATTTTTTGGTCCTGGTATTTGGGTTTCCGATGCTTATGGATTAACAGGTCAAGTTCAACCAGTAGCACCTTCATGGGGAGCTTCAGGTTTTAATCCTTTCAATCCTGGTGGAATTGCCTCACATCATATGGCGGCAGGAAGCTTTGGAGTCTTAGCAGGTGGTTTTCATTTAACTTTACGACCTCCTCAGCGTTTATACCGTGCATTACGAATGGGTAATATCGAAACAGTATTATCTAGTAGTATTGCAGCTGTCTTTTTTGCAGCTTTTATTACTTCAGGAACAATGTGGTATGGTTCTGCAACAACTCCAATTGAATTATTTGGACCAACAAGATACCAATGGGATAGTGGATATTTCCAACAAGAAATTGAACGTCGTGTTGAAGTTTCATTAAATGAAGGTTTATCTGAAAGTGAAGCTTGGTCAAGTCTTCCTGATAAATTAGCTTTCTATGACTATATTGGTAATAACCCAGCGAAAGGTGGTTTATTTAGATCTGGTCCTATGAATAAAGGTGATGGAATCGCAGAAGCTTGGTTAGGACATCCAATTTTTAGAGACCGCGAAGGTCGAGAATTAGCTGTACGTCGTATGCCGGCTTTCTTTGAAACTTTCCCTGTAATTTTAATTGATAAAGATGGAATTATTCGTGCAGATATACCATTCAGACGTGCTGAATCTAAATATAGCATAGAACAAGTTGGTGTTAATGTTAGTTTCTATGGTGGTAAATTAAATGGACAATCATTTAAAGATGCACCAACAGTGAAAAAGTTTGCTCGTAAAGCTCAACTTGGTGAAGTTTTTGAGTTTGACAGAACAAGTTTAGAATCTGATGGAGTATTTAGAAGTAGCCCACGTGGTTGGTATACTTTTGGTCATTTAAATTTAGCATTATTATTCTTCTTAGGTCATTTATGGCATGGTTCACGTACTATCTTCCGTGATGTGTTTACTGGTATTGGTTCAGAAGTTACTGAACAAGTAGAATTTGGTGCATTCCAAAAATTAGGTGATGAAACAACTCGTAAACAGGGTGTAGTATAATTTATTTTTTTAATTAATTAAAAGGAAAAAATATGGGCATAGACTTTTCACAACTTTCACAACCAGCATTAGTGTATGCAACTTTATTGATAGGAACACTAATGGTTCTCTTTTTTGCTGTTTTCTTCCGTGATCCACCTAAAATACTTAAAGAATAATTATTTATGATTTATCTTTTCTTATCTTATGAAATTTTAATTTTATATAGATAAGAAAAGATAAACCATAAAATTAATTTATAAGTATTAATCTTCATGTTCCTCAAAGGGATCTCTCAAAAATTTTGACCCCGGCCCAAACGCCGTATAAGTTGAATACGCAGTTATCCCTATTAATAAGCTAGATACAAAAATTATTAAAATTGTAGATGTTTCCATAGTTTTTATTTTATTTATAATTATTAAATTACTATACTGACAAGAAATTGTTATTAATTAACTTAAACTTTATTACATTATGGCTTTCAAAACAAAATTAGGTGATATTTTAAGACCTTTAAATTCTGAATATGGTAAAGTAGCACCAGGTTGGGCTACAACATTACTTATGGGTATAGCTATGCTATTATTTTTAGTTTTTTTATTAATTATTTTACAAATTTATAATTCATCATTAATTTTAAATGATGTTGATGTAGATTGGCAAAGTTTAGGCAATTAACTTAAATTATAGGTAATGTTCACTTTATTATATTTTATTTTAAAAATAAAATATAATAAAGTAAACATTACCTATAATTTAAGATATTACGATAATGGTTGTAATTTAGTTTTTTTTGGTAACCCAGTATAACTACTTACAAATTTTTCGAAATCTTTCCCATCAATTGTTTCAATTTGTGTTAATAATGTCGCTAATTGGTCTAATAATAAACGGTTTCTTTCTAATATAGTACAAGCCTTATCAAACCCATCTTCAACAATTTCAATAATTTGCATATCAATTTGATCCGCAACATCAAGGAAACAATCGGGTCTTGTTTGTAAACGTCGACCAAAGAAGATTGAAGGTTGTGGTAGGTCCATAGCCATTGGCGTTAAACTAGACATACCAAATCTTGTAACCATTTGTCTAGCTAAAGAATTTACTTTAAAAAAGTCATTACTAGCACCACTTGTTATTTCCATTTTTCCAAAAATAACTTTTTCTGCTGCTCTTCCACCAAGGGTACCTATTAATCTAGAAGATAATTGGCCTCTCGTTAAAAGAGGTTGCTCATCTGGTGTAAACCAAGTTAATCCTTGAGCACGCCCACGAGGAATTAAGGTTACTTTTTGAACATCATCATGATTTTTTAACAAAGTACCAGCTAACGCGTGTCCAACTTCATGGTAAGCAACTAACCTTTTATTTCGAGAATCATTTAAAAGCACCCCCTCTAGACCGGCAATAATTCTTTCAATAGCTGTATATATTTGTTTAATTGAGATTGTTTCCAAGTTAGCACGGGCTGTTAAAATCGCAGCCTCGTTAAGTATATTAGCTAAATCAGCACCTGAAAAACCAGCAGTTCTTTGTGCAATAAATTTAAGAGATGTTTTAGAGTCTATATTTTTATTTCGACTATGAACCTTCAAAATCTCTATACGCCCATATATATCTGGCAAGTTAACTGTTATTTGTCGGTCAAAACGCCCAGGACGTAATAAAGCAGAATCTAAAACATCAGCTCTGTTTGTAGCTGCAATAACAATTATACCACTTGTAGGCTTAAACCCATCCATCTCAGTTAAAATTTGATTTAATGTTTGTTCTCTCTCATCATTAGTTCCTCCAACACCTGTTCCCCTTTGTCTACCGATTGCATCAATCTCATCAATAAATAAAATACATGGAGAATTTCGCTCTGCTGTCTCAAATAAATCACGAACGCGGGAAGCACCTATCCCAACGAACATTTCAACAAATTCTGAGCCAGA
Source organism: Nereocystis luetkeana (assembly GCA_031213475.1). Classification (NCBI taxonomy): domain Eukaryota; class Phaeophyceae; order Laminariales; family Laminariaceae; genus Nereocystis; species Nereocystis luetkeana. The sequence goes on along the minus strand of JARUPZ010000066.1, from coordinate 65,916 downwards.
AATACTAATAAATGGTACACCTGCTTCTCCTGCAATTGCTTTTGCTAATAAAGTTTTACCTGTTCCAGGGGGACCAACTATGATAACTCCTTTTGGAGGGTTAGCACCAACGGCTGTAAATAATTGTGGCATTTTAAGAAAGGAAACAAATTCTTCGAATTCTTGTTTAGCTTCATCAATACCAGCAACATCACTAAAGGAAACACCAGTATTTGCATCTAATTGAATTTTTGCACGAGCTTTACGTAAGTTACCAAAGAAGTCATAATTACTACCTTCAGAAAAAAATAGTTGGAAAACAACTAAAAGTAAAACTGGAACTAAAAGAGCACTTAGAATAGACCATGCTGATTCAAAAGTAACAGCTGGGTGAGCTGTAAAGTCTATTTGAAATTCTCTTAATTTTAAAATTAAAGATGAATTACGGATAGGTACTTTTACCCCAATATGCTGTAATTTATCCCCTAAAGACCCAAAAGCATCAAATACTACGATTTCAGCATTTTCATATAAATCTACTTTTTTTATATCACCATTTTCTAAATAACTTAAAAATTTATCAAAAGAAATCATTTGACTTGGGTGACTATCTTTAAAATTAATTAAATTACTCCCTAATTCTAAAAAATTGTCCCACTTAAAATAAACAAAACCTGAAATAACTGCTAAACCAACCAAAAGTATATAGAAAATCTTTGGGGTTTCATTTTTCATAAATGCCTCTCCTTAGTACACGTTAATAATATTATATTATTAACACATATCAGATTAAAAAACAACTAAATAAAAATTTTATGTAAACTTAATCAAAAACAAAATATAATTACATTTATAACTATTAATTAAATTATTTTAAACTGACTAAAATACTATGGTAGAAAAAGGCGCAAAAGTACGTATTTTAAGAAAAGAATCATATTGGTATAACGATGTTGGAACTGTTGTAATAGTCGAAAAAGTGGCTTCAAATTACCCTGTATTAGTTAGATTTGTAAAAGTCAATTATAGTGGTACAAATACATCGAATTTTAAACAAGAAGAATTAATAGCAGCATAGTATTTAAACTTAAACTTAAACTTAAACTTATAAATATAAGTTTAAGTTTAAGTATTATTTATAACTATATAATTCAGTCGATACACCTGGTGAAAGATCTAATACTAATAGCGTATTAACAATTTCTTTCGAATCGGATTGAATGTCAATAATCTTTTTATATCGACGGATTTCAAACTGCTCTCGAGAGTCCTTATTTACATGTGGGGATCTTAAAACACAATATGATCTTTTTTTTGTAGGGAATGATATAGGGCCCGCTACATTTAAAATAGATTTTTCATTCGCTAAAGCATCTAATATTTTTTTGCAGCATTCATTTAAAACTAAATGATTAAAAGACTGTAAAATAATTCGTATTTTTTCTTTTGACATAAAAATATAACTTATTGAATAATTTTTGAAACAACACCAGCACCAATAGTTCGACCACCTTCACGAATAGCAAATCGCATTCCTTCTTCAATCGCAATTAACGAAATTAATTTTGCTGTCATTTTAACACGGTCACCTGGCATAACCATTAATGTTTTTTCACCTTCATCAGTAATAAAACTTATAATCTCACCGGTAACATCTGTTGTTCGTACATAGAATTGAGGTCTATATCCTGGGAAAAACGGAGTATGGCGACCACCTTCTTCTTTTGTTAAAATATAAAGTTCAGATTCAAAAGTATTATGTGGTGTAATTGTTCCAGGTTTTGATAAAACCATTCCACGTTCTATCTCATCTTTTTGTAACCCACGTAATAAAATACCTACATTATCTCCTGCAACACCTTCATCTAAAGTTTTTTGGAACATTTCAACACCAGTTACTGTTGTTGATTTAGTATCACCTAAACCAACTAGATCTACTGTTTCACCTACTTTCACAATACCACGGTCAATTTTACCGGTAGCAACTGTTCCTCGGCCAGTAATTGAAAAAACATCTTCAATCGCCATTAGGAATGGTTTATCAACATCACGGATTGGTGTTGGGATATAACTATCAACCGAATCCATTAGACTATAAATTTTATCAACCCATTTATTCTCACCCTTTTTTAAAGCAGGCTCATTGTTAATAGCATCAAGAGCTTGTAAAGCGGAACCAGTAAGTATTGGTATATCATCACCAGGGAAATCGTAATTAGATAATAGTTCTCTAACTTCTAGTTCCACTAATTCTACTAATTCAAGATCGTCTACCTGGTCTTCTTTATTCAAGAATACTACAATATGTGGTACACCAACTTGTTTAGATAATAAAATATGCTCACGTGTTTGAGGCATAGGACCATCAGCTGCTGAAACAACTAAAATTGCTCCATCCATTTGTGCAGCACCAGTAATCATATTTTTAACATAATCTGCATGTCCTGGACAATCTACATGAGCATAATGACGACTTTCTGTTTCATACTCTACATGTGCTGTGTTTATTGTAATACCACGTGCACGTTCTTCAGGTGCTGCATCAATATCTTCATATTTTTTTGCATTAGTAACATCCCCTGTAAGTGATAGAACAGCTGTAATAGCAGCAGTTAATGTAGTTTTACCATGATCTACATGTCCAATTGTTCCAATATTGATATGTGGTTTCGTACGGTCGTATTTTTCGCGAGCCATAATATATAGTCCTTGTATTATTTTATATTTTTTACTTTTGGCGTTTAATTAAATATAATTTAATTAATAAAAATGCTTAAGAACGGAAATGGGCAAAAGCTTTATTTGATCTTGCCATACGATGAGTTTCATCTTTTTTGCGGATTGCATTACCGGAGCCTTTAGAAGCATCGATAATTTCATTTGCTAATTTGATTGCTATTGTTTTTCCCGAGCGAGCTCTAGCAAATTGAATAATCCAGCATAAACCTAAATTAATACCTCGAAATTTTTTTACTTCAATAGGCACTTGGTAAGTCGAACCTCCCACACGTTTCGCTTTTATTTTAACTGCAGGACTTACATTTTTTACAGCTTTTTCAAAAATCTTTAAAGGCTGGTTGTTTGTTCTCTCTTTTATAATATCAAATGCTTCATAAATTATTTTTTGTGCTACAGTTTTTTTACCACTTTTTAGAATTTTTGATATCATTAAATTTACTAAAAAACTATCATAAACTGAGTCAGCTATGGGAAATTGTCTTTTTTTATTTGTACGACGTGACATAATTTATTTTATTAATCTTTTATTTTATTTTACTGGTTTTTTCATCCCATATTTTGAACGACCCTGACGTCGATCTTTTACCCCAATTGTATCAAGAGTTCCTCTAATGATATGATAACGTACTCCTGGTAAATCTTTCACCCTTCCCCCACGAAGTAAAACTACAGAATGTTCTTGCAAGTTGTGACCAATACCAGGAATATAAGCTGTAACTTCAAATCCAGAAGTTAACCTCACTCGAGCTACTTTTCGTATCGCTGAGTTTGGTTTTTTTGGAGTGATTGTATGAACTCTTGTGCATACACCTCGACGTTGAGGACAACTTTTTAATGCGGGTGATTTTGTTCGGGGTTGGATTTTTTTACGTCGTACTCGAATAAGTTGTTGTATAGTTGGCATATATTTAAATTTTAATTAATTAATTTAGAGGTTTTAACTAACCACATTTTCAATCTTGTATTTTTTTAAGAACCTTTCAACACGACCTTCTGTATCGATTATTCTTTGTGACCCTGTGTAAAAAGGATGATTACCTGACCAGATATCAACATGTAATTCAGGTTTTGTTGAACCTACAATCATGATTAATTGACCATCATAATAGACTTTTGTATCATTAAACCATTTTGGATGTATATTCTTTTTAGGCATATAAATAATGTTTATAATAAGTATATAGTAAAGTATTGTTTTGAATTAACGTTTTGAATACTGAGAAGCTTTTCTAGCTTTTTTTAAACCATATTTACGACGTTCTTTAATTCGTGCATCACGTTTTAAAAAACCTTCAAATTTTAAAATAGGTCTAAAATTAATTTTATCTACTTTACAAAGAGCTCTTGAAATCCCTAATCTTATTGAATCAGCTTGACCAGTTAACCCACCGCCTTTAACATTCGCGATAATTTTATACTTTTTATCTAATTTAACTTTTTTTAAAGGTAAGCTTATTTGATTTAAGTAAGTAAAATTTTGTTGAAAATATTGTTCTGCTTTATGACCATTTACTTCACATGTTATTTCAGAATTTGATTCTGTAAAAGGTACTAAATATACGATTGCTGTAGATTCTTTTTTTCTACCAATCCCATAAATATGAGGATTAGTTTGGTTTTTACTTGTCATAGACTTTAATTATTATAATTCTATTTTTTGAGGCTTTTGAGACATATGCGGATGCTCTTGACCTTTGTATACTTTTAATTTTGTAAATAATTTTCGACCTAAACGGTTTTTTGGGAGCATGCCTTTAATGGCTTTTTCGAGAATACGTTCTGGTATACGAATTTGTAAATCTTCAAAACTTTCAACTGTTTTCCCACCAGGTCGACCGGAATGACGAAAGTATAATTTTTGTACTCGTTTTTTACCACTTACATTTATTTCACTTGCATTTACTATTATAATGTAATCACCAACATCTTGGGAAGGTGTAAAAATAGTTTTATTTTTACCTCTTAGTAAATTAGACACTTCCGTAGCTAATCTCCCTAAACATTTATCTTTTGCATCAATTATATACCATTGTTGTTTTAAATCAAGTTTCGACGGAATAAAAGTATCTTTCATAATAATATTAAATTCTATAATAAAGTTGAATGCGGATAAAAATTCCAATAGTATAAATTACTAACCATTAGGTGGTTCATAAAAAAGCGTTAATTTATTCTTTATTTCTTCTACTGATTTTGGCCCCAGCCCTTCTATAGTTATTAAGTTAGGAGAAGGGTATTCCATTAAATCCCAAGTAAAATTAATATTAACCTTATTCAAAGCTTTAATTATTCGGTTTGATAAACCCAAGCCTTTTAAAGATCCACTCTCCATATCAGTCACGCGTTTTAATAATCTTTCTTCGGGTGTACTTTTTTTACTAAGATTAGTTTTCTCTTTTTCTTGCTTTTCTCTGTTTCCTATAATCTCAATTTCTTTTTCGGACTTCATTTCCGTTTTTATAACTTCAATTGTTTCCTTCTTTAGCTTTACTTTCGTTTTTTTTATTGTTTTATCAATCTCTAGGGATGGAGTTGTAGAAACCCTATCTTTTTTAATAGATTTTTCCTTTTCTATTTCCTTATAATCAAAACAAGGAAACTCCATATTAGTAATTGTTGAGAGCATATAACCTATCATATTTCGGGCTTGTATCAATGCCTGATGTGGCAATAAAGTGCCGTTAGTAAAAATTTCTAGGTGAAGTTCCTCGTTTGTATTTTCAACATCCTGCGGTAATGGTTTAATATAAGAATTAACCTTTAATACTGGTGCAAAATTAGAGTCAATTGGGATAAAATCCGTAGCCCCTTCTAGTTTTTGGTGTTTAGCTAGAATATAAGATTTTCCATATTCTATTTTTATTGCTAATTCAATTACTGATTCATCAGAGATTGTTAATAAATGAGTACTGGGATTTAAAACTTTGATACCATTAGGTAAAGTAAGCGCTCCTGCAGTCACTATAGCTGGGCCTTGTGCTTTTAACAGCCCATAACAAGCTTGACCCGTGTTATTTTGATCATATATAATAATTTCTTTTAAATTTAATATGATCTCAAGAAGATCTTCACGAACACCTTCTAAAGGGGTGAATTCATTATTTATACCAGCGACTCGAACACCAGTAATCCGAAAACCATATAAATTTGAAAGTAAAGCACGTCTTAACATATTACCAATTGTAGTACCCTCACTTTGCTCTAATGAAGTAAAAACAAAATGGCCATAAAATTCATTACGGTTTAATAAATCTAAGTCTACACACTTACATTTACTATTTATCTTCATTATTTATCTCCTTTTTTAATATCTATGTTTTTTAGTTGTATAGAACTATAACAGATATATGTTGTAGTTCTTTTTATAAAACTGAATTATTTTATTCTTTGCAGAAAAAAATTTAAGCTAATTCATTTTAAACTCTTCTACGTTTAGGAGGGCGACAACCATTATAAGGTATAAAAGTTACATCTTTTATAGAAACGATTCTTATTCCTTTTTGATAAACTGCTCTAATAGCAGGTTCTCTACCTGGTCCAGAACCTTTGATCACAACTTCTAACCTCTTAAGTCCATATGCCTCTTTAGCTATTAATGCAGCTTTTTCGGCAGCTTTTTGCGAAGCAAATGGCGTCCCTTTTCGAGACCCTTTAAAATCAACAGTCCCCGATGAGGCCCATGATAATGTGTTTCCATTTAAATCACTTATCGTTACAATTGTATTATTAAAAGTAGCGTGTACATGCATAGTTCCAGTAACAATAGTGCGCTTCATTTTTTTTTTCATTTATTACATTCTCCAACCTGTGGTTAAATTTTCTAAATATTGTTTACTTATTTTTTCCTGCCACCGTTTTTTTTCCTCCTCTTCTAGTTCTACCATTAGTTCTTGTTCGCTGACCTCGGACAGGTAAACCTGCGCGATGTCGACGACCTTTAATCGAACCATTTTCCATTAACCTTTTTATATTTAAATTTGTTAAACGGAATAGATCGGCTTCAAGTTGGTAATTCTTTTCTAAAACCTTTCTCAGATTACTAATATCTTCATCAGACAAATCTTTTGTTCTTACACCTGCTTCATCAGCATCTTTTAATCCTGCTGTGTCTAAAATCTCTTGCGCTCTAGATAAACCAATACCGTATATCCCAGTTAAAGCATATTTAATTTTTTTATTGTTTGCCAGATCTATTCCAAGAAATCGAACCATATTTTATCTCCATTTTCTTTTTTAATTTAACCTTGTCGTTGCTTATGTTTAAGATTAGTACAAATTACTTGAACTCGACCATGGCGACGTATAATTCTACATTTTTCACACATTTTTTTTACTGACGCTCTAACTTTCATATTTTTTTTTTAATTATATAATTTTTTTAACTTAACTCATTTTAAATTATTGAATTACTTCAAAAATTTAAAACATAGTTTCAGCGTTTAATAAATTCCTAACTTTTCTAAAAGTGTCTACTAAAACATTAACCAAAATAAGTTGAGAAGTTAATCCAAACCCACGTAAATTTAAATTACTTACTGGTAATAAATATTCTAAACCATTAAGTAGAATAAGAACCCCAATAAGAAAGACCGCATTTAAAATTGTTAATCGTTTAATGGTTATTGATAAATAACTTTGTGTTGACTTACCTGGAGTTATTCCTTTTATTGTGACAGAATTTTTACGAAATTGTTCAGTCATATCTTTTGGGTCTAAAAGTATAGTTGAATAAAATGACGTAAAAAAAAAGACTAATATACCATAGGTAGACCAATAAAAAATTTTCCCAACCCCTAAAGTTAAATTTGTAGAGAGAGAATTTAAAAAAGAAAATAATTCGATATTAATAAGTTGTCCGTAGATTAAATTAGTAAGAGAAGATAGAATAACCATTACCGAAGAAGTAAAAACTAACGGCATTACTCCTGCTTGGTTAACGCGAAGAGGTAAATTACTATTATTCCATAATGAAAATTTATTTACATTACGTAATAATTGACTTGCAGAAACCAATGGGATTTTTACCATTGCTTCATTTATATAAATACACCCAATTGTTGTTAATAGAAATATTCCACCAATAAAAAAACTAACTATAATATTTTGATTTGACAAAGCTAAAATCATAGCTCTCAGTTGATCAGGGAAATTTGAAACAATATTAAAACAAATTAATATAGATGACCCATTACCTATACCATCTTTTGTAATCAATTCACTAAACCATAGAATAATCATTGATCCTGCTATTAATGTCAGGCTTATTTGAATTAATACCAAAAGGTTCCAATTAAATATTAATGGACGAAAACTATAAGTTGTGACAATACTTTCAATAATTGCACAAAAAAAAGTTAAATATCTGGTATAATCTGTTAGCTTACGGCGACCATATTCCCCTTCTTCTTTTTGTAATTTTAAAAGAGTTGGGTTAATAGTAGTTAAAAGTTGAATTATAATAGAAGCATTTATATTAGGTAAAATCCCAAGACTTAATATACTAAAAGAAGCGTTTTCACCTCCGGAAAAACTATTCAAAATCGTAGCAACTGCAGTTGTTGAAGTATTTGATTCTAACAAAGGAGAAAATGTTTTAATATCTATATACGGAAGCGGTATAAAACTACCTATCCTAACTAATGTAAGTAGGCCAATTGTTAAAAAGAAACGTTGTCGAAAAGAAGGAGTATTTTTACTTCGTAATTGTAAATTCATGGAAAAATTTAAATAAATAGATATTTTTCTTATATTAACAAATATTTTTTTCCACTAATCTCTTTAGTTTTATCCTTATTTACCTAACACTTGTTCTAGGGATATTTGTCGTTTTTGCATCACTTGCTCAATTGTATTTAAACTTTGTAAGGCAACTATAGTAGCCCTAGCATTATTTAAAGGATTATTAGAACCAAGTTGCTTTGATAAAATGTTTTTAATACCTGCAAGTTCTAAAACAATACGTACCGAACCACCAGCAATAACTCCGGTTCCTGGTACCGCAGGTCTAATAAAAACTTTAGAACCACCTGATACACCAACCATAGCATGAGGAATTGTTTTACCTTCAGCAATAGGAATAGTTAATACATTTTTTTTTGCATCAGTTTCTGCTTTTTTTATAGCAGTACTTACTTCTTCAGCTTTACCGACACCTACCCCGACTCTTTCTTCCATATCACCAACCACAACCGTTGCCCGGAAGCTTATTTTTTTTCCACCTTTTACTACTTTTGAAACCCGAGAAATTTTTACTACCCTTTGTTCCCAACGAATTTTTTTATTTGGAGTGGTCATAAATGTGCTAAAATACTAAATAAATTTATATTTAAAACCTATAATTATTAAAAATTTAACCCAACTAACCTAGCACCTTCGGCTAGTTCTTTTATTCTCCCATGATAAGATTTTTTTCCTCTGTCAAATATTATTTCTTTAATATTTTCTTCTAATAATCGTGTACCAATAATTTCCCCAACAATTTTTGAAGCGGGTTTATTAGAAGTTTTTTCGCATTTTGCTTTTACTTCTAATTCTAAAGTAGAACAACTTATAATGGTTTTTGAACAGGAATCATCAATAACTTGAGCGTAAATATGTTTATTTGAACGAAAAACAGCTAAGCGTGGTTTAAGATTATTACCTTTAATTATTTTCTTCTCTCTCTTTCCCATAATTTATTATTTCCCTGATTTTCCTACTTTACGTTTAATAATTTCACCTTTATATAGTATGCCTTTACCCTTATATGGTTCAGGAGGACGTTTACTTCTTATTGTTGCAGCTAATTGACCAACAAGTTCATTATCAAACCCAGTAATAATTATCCCTACATTTTTTTCTACTTTAATCTCGATACCTATAGGTATTGCTATTAAAACAGGATGGCTATAACCTAAATTTAGAACTAAATCTTTATCTTTTAATTGAGCGCGATAACCAACCCCTTTAAGTTCAAGTGTACGTTCAAATTTTTGTGAAACTCCAACCACCATATTATTAATTAAAGTTCTACTTAGACCATAAAGTTGGTTAGCGATTCTTGTATTTTCATTTTTAGTTACGTAAATAATATTATCGCGTAATTCAACTGAAATTAAATCTGAAATTTTTCGAAAAAGTTTCCCATGTGGTCCTGAAACCTCGATATTGTTTTGATTAACCTCAACTTGAACATTAGATGGTACCTTTATAGGTAATTTACCGATTCTTCCCATATAAATTTAAACCTTTATTACCAAATATAACAAATAACTTCACCACCGACGCCTAATTTTTTTGCTTTATTATTTGTAAGAATTCCTTTGGAAGTTGACAATATAGCTATCCCTAAATTACTTAAAACATTAGGTAAATTGCTTTTATTAACATAAATCCTTAAGCCAGGTTTGCTTATTCTTTTAATACCTGTAATGATTGGTTGTCTTTTTTGACTATGATATTTTAAACAAAGTAATAAATATTTTCGATTAGAAACTTCAATTTCTTCAAAATTAGAAATATAACCTTCTTCTTTTAAAATTTTTACAACTGAATACGTTACTTTCGTCTTTATAACTCGGACAATTTGGTGACGAACCAAATTTGCATTTCTAATGCGAGTCAGTGTATCTGCAATAATATCTGTTGTCACTATATTTTCATACTCCTTTTTAATCAGTTAATGGGAAACCAAACTCTTTTAGAAGAGCAATACCTTCAGTTTTTGTTTGCGCTGTTGTTACTATGGAAATATTAAAGCCTTTTATTTGATCTACATTTTCATAGCTAATTTCAGGGAATACCAACTGCTCTTTTAATCCAAAATTATAATTACCATTACGGTCAAAACCTTTTAAACTTAAACCTCTAAAATCTCTAATTCTTGGTAAAACAAGGTGAATTAATTTTTCTAAGAAAGCATACATTTTCTTACTTCTTAGAGTTACTGTTATACCCAAAACCATTTCTTCTCGAACTTTAAAACCTGCTATGGATTTCTTTGCTTTTGTTAATATTGGTTGTTGTCCTGTGATTAAACGCATTTCATCAACAGACTTTTGTAATGTTTTGTTGTTTTGACCATCGACACCTAATCCACGATTTAGCTGAATTTTAACCAATTTTGGAACTTGATGTTTATTCGTATAATTAAATTGCTTAACCAAATTCGGGAATACTAAATCTTTGTATAAAAATTTTAAATTTTTTGACTCAATTTCATTATCATTTATCATAAAATGTTACTCCTGGTAAAGTGATACATTTGAACTATGGATTGGAAATTCAATCCTTTTAATTTCACCACTCTCTTCAGGGCGGGTAGGTTTAACATGTTTAATTCTTATATTAATGCCTTCAATAATAAGTTTGTTTTCTTGTTTTATGATTTTTTTTACAAGCCCCACTTTTCCTTTTTCTTGGCCAGAAATTATTTTTACTTTTTCACCTATTTTTACGTGTACTTTCATTTTTAAAGTAGCTTTCTTCTTCATTTAAATAACCTCAGGTGCTAATGAAACAATTTTGGTAAAATCTTTATCACGAATTTCTCTTGCAATTGGACCAAAAATTCTTGTACCTTTTGGGTTTTTATCCATGTTAATAATAACAGCTGCATTATCATCAAAACTAATACTAGTTCCATCTTTACGTGAAACAGCTTTTTTTGTTCTTATAACAACAGCTTTAACAATATCAGATCTTTTAGTTGACATATTTGGTGTTGCTTCCTTCACAACCCCAATAATAATATCACCAAGTCTTGCATATTTGCGACGACCACCTAGTACACGAATGCACATAATTTTTTTTGCACCTGTATTATCTGCTACTGTTAAATACGTTTGTGGTTGTATCATAATAAATTTTAAAACCTTAATTAACGATTACTGCTTTATTTAGTATTTTTTTTACTATCCAACGTTTTTTTTTACTTAATGGTCTACTTTCCTCTAATAATATCTCATCCCCAATATTACAAATATCCTCTGCATCATGTGCTAAATAACGTTTTGTTCTAACTATAATTTTTGAATAAAACTTATGTTTATAACGATACTCAACAGCAACAACAACACTTTTTTGCATTTTATTGCTTATTACAATACCAAGTCTCTGCAGTTTAACCATAAATCATTATTCCTTAAGATAATTTTCTAATTACTTTTTTGTATCATTAATAACTGTGCTAATCTATGCTTTCCATGTTTAAATTGATGCGATTTAAAAGATTGTTTTGCCCCACGTCTTAAACGCAATTTAAACAATTGTTTTTTTATATTTAAAATCTCATTTTCTAACTCATTTTTATCTAAATTTTTGATTTCATCGATTTTTGGTAGACTCATAATAGGTATACTTTCTTCTTTAATTTATAAGAAATTTTGTTTTAATTGGTAATTTATAAGCAGCAATCAACATTGCTTCTTTTGCAAGTTTTAAAGGGACACCGCTTAATTCAAACAAAATAGTTCCGGGTTTAACTACAGCTACCCAATAGTCAACTGACCCTTTCCCTGATCCCATTCTTGATTCTGCCGCTCTGGCAGTTACTGGTTTGTCTGGGAAAACCGTTATCCATAACTTACCACCACGTTTTGTATATCGGGTAATTGTTCTTCTTGTAGCTTCAATTTGGCGGGATGTTAACCAAGTGGGTTCTAATGCTTGAATGGCATAATCACCAAAACTAATTTTATTTCCTCTTGAGGCTTTCCCTTTTAATCTACCACGATGTTGTTTTCGGAATTTTGTTTTCTTAGGGCTAAGCATTTTCTTAAATTTTGTAATGTTATTAAATAATTTTTTTCGTTAATATCTCATTTTTAAAAAGCCATATTTTAATCCCTAAAATGCCATATGTCGTTTGAGCTACTTTATAAGAATAGTCAATATTAGCACGTAATGTTTGAAGGGGAACACGTCCTTCACGAACCCATTCTGTTCTTGCAATCTCAGCTCCATTTAAACGACCTGCTATTTGAACTTTAATTCCTTTTAATTCGTCTTCTGTTCTATAACGTCGAAGGATTTCTCGGATACATTTTCTGAATGAAACCCGCTCTTCTAATTTTTTTACTAAAACGTCAACTAATATACTAGCTTCCGTGTATGGTTTTGTAATTTCAACAATATTAATCAAAACTTTTTTATTTTTTAGGAGTGCACTAAGTTCTTGATCTAGTGTTCTTAATAATGATCCTGATTTCCCTACAATACGACCAGGTACTACAGATTGTATTTCAATATATATTCTTTTTTTTGTCTCATTACGTTTAATAATAAGTTTAGTAATGCCTGAATAACCGACGTTATTCGAAATCAGGAATTTAGCGATATATTCTCGAATCGTATAGTCCTCCTTTAAAAAAGAAATATAAGAATTTGTTCCACTATACCATAATGATCTATCTTCTTGTATAACCCCTAGTCTAAAGCCCAAAGGATGTGTTTTATGTCCCATAATCTAGTCTCGTATTAGTTTTGTTAAAAATTTATTTATGAATCTATTAAGTATTAGGTTCTAAAATTATGGTAATATGACAAGTTGGTTTACGAATTTGATAACCTCTACCTTGTGCACGTGGTCTAAACCTACGTAATACTGGACCTTGGTCAGCAAAGACTGTCTTAACAATTAGATCTTCTTTATTCAGACCATTATTATTTTCAGCATTTGCAGCGGCTGAGTTTAATACTTGCCAAATTGGACCACAAGCTCTATAAGGCATAAATTGTAATAACATTAAAGCTTCTAAATATGTACGCCCGCGAATCTGATCTAAAACACGTCGCACTTTATGTGATGATATTCTAATGTATTTGCTGACAGCTTTTGATGTTTGTTTATCTTTCATTTATTTGTTAAATATTTATTTCTTTTTTGTACGTCTATCACTACTTTTTATATGTGAACGGAAGTTTCTTGTTGGTATAAATTCCCCAAGTTTATGGCCAATAATCTGGTCAGATATAAAAAGTGGGATATGTTTTTTACCATTGTATACGGAAATTGTGTGACCGATCATCGCTGGGATAATCATAGATGAGCGTGACCAAGTCTTAATTGAGGCTTTTTTGCCAGTTTTATTCATTTTTTCAATTTTTTGTAGCAAATGATAAGCTATAAAAGGGCCTTTACGAAAAGATCTTGCCATAAATTTATTTGAAGATAAAATTATAAAAATAATTAAAAGAACAATTAGTCTTAGACTCTCGAACGAACTATATAAATATCGCTGTACTTTTCTTTTTTTCTTGTTTTAACACCCAGTGCGGCTTTACCCCAAGGAGTATAAGCTTTTGGACGTCCAATAGTTGCACGACCTTCTCCACCACCATGTGGGTGGTCACAAGGGTTCATAACAGAACCACGCACTGTTGGTCTAATACCAAGCCAACGTTTACGGCCTGCTTTCCCTAACTTAACATTATTACTATCTCGATTACTTACAATACCAATTGTTGCATAACAACTTTTATGAACAATCCTAATTTCTTTAGAGGGTAAACGTAATGTCACATAATTATTCTCTTTTGCTAAGATCCTTGCTGAAGTTCCTGCTGCCCTAACAATTTGGCCACCTTTATTATAGGATAATTCTATATTATGAATAGAGGTACCTAAAGGTATATTTTCTAACGGTAATGCATTACCAATTTCAACAGGGGCATTTGGCCCAGACATAATTTTACTACCAATTTTTAAAGAATCAGGACAAATTATATAGGTTTTATCACCATTTTCATAATGAATCAATGCAATCCTAGCGTTACGATTAGGATCATATTCAATAGCAAAAACATTACCTAAAATATCATGTTTTTTACGTTTAAAATCTATAATACGATATCTTCTTTTATGACCACCACCATGGTGGCGTGTTGTAATTAAACCTTGATTATTACGACCTTTTTTTCGATGATTTCTTCCAATTAATTTTTTTTCTGGTTTTGTTTTAGTTATTTCATCAAAAGACGAAAAAACAGTATTTCTTGTACCAACAGTATAAACTTTACAAATACGAATAGCCATAAATATTATTCCTCTTCCTCTTTATTTAATAGTTATGTTATTAGTTAGTAGAAAAGAGATCAATTTTATTATCCTTTGCTAATTTCACGATTACTTTTTTGTAACGAGGTCTAACACCTGTAAATTGTCCAACACGACGTTTTTTCTTAGGTAAGTTACAACTATTGACTTTAATAACACTTACATCAAACAAAAATTCAATTGCTTTTTTTATACTAACTTTAGTTAGTTTAGGATCTACTAAGAATGTATACTGGTTATTTTCTAATAATAAGTTTGTTTTAATAGTCGTAACAGGGTATTTGATCAAATCAATACTTGAACTAAATTTTATTCTAGCCATTATAAGTTTCCTCAATTGTTTTTAAACTATCTTTAGTAATTAATAAATTTTTAGCTAATAAAATTTGCTTTAAGTTTAAGTTATTTGCAACTATTAATTTAATTGTTTTTATATTTCGAGTAGATTTAAGTAATTTTTCCTCTATTTTTGGAACTACAATTAATGTATTTTCAAATAAATTTATACCAAAGCTATTTAATACTTTAATAATATTACTTGTTTTATATTCTAAAAAATTAAAATTGTCTATTACCGTGATATCTTTTTGTTTAGCAATTAATAAGCTTCGTAAACTTAATTGCCATTCTTTACGATTTATTTTATTTGAATACAATTTTGGTTTTGGCCCAAAAGAAACCCCTCCACCTTTCCATAAAGGTGATCTATTTGAACCTGCACGAGCTCTCCCAGTTCCTTTTTGTCTCCAAGGTTTACGGCCTCCACCTTTAACTTCTGCTCTAGTTAATGTACTGGCAGTACCTTGTCTCTCATTAGACCTTTGTGCTAAATATGCACGTTGAATAACATAATTAATTGTATTAGTTGCTTCTTTCAGTTTTAAAGTTAATGTTATCTCATCTCCACTTTCTTCCCCTGTTAAAATTTTAACAGGAAAAGTAAGAATTTTTTGTAAAATCATAAATAATTTTTTAGTTTATTATTAAAATTTAATTTGAACGAATAATATTCAGCAAATTACCAGGTTTACCAGGTACATTACCTTTTAGAATTAAAAGATTTTGTTTTGAATCAATACCTAAAATTTCTAGTTTTGATACAGTAATCTTTTTTGCTCCTAATTGTCCTGCCATTAATTTTCCTGGGAATACTCGACCTGGTGA
>JARUPZ010000066.1:0-42500 GCA_031213475.1 Nereocystis luetkeana | reverse complement strand
GATTCTCCAATTTTAGATCGAAGAAAAAAACAAATTTATTTTACTTTTACAGGAGAATTAATATTAGATTACGCGGATAGAATTTTAAGGTTATGTGAAGAAGCTGATAAAGCTGTAGTTTATTTAAAAAAGTTAAAGAGGCTTAGTCTGACTATTGGCTCTAATGAAATAGTTGGAACATATATATTACCAAAAATCATTGACTTATTTTGTAAGCGCTATTCATATACACATATTAAGCTAGAAATTGATTGTACGAATTCTATTTCTTGGAATATTGTTAATGGTAAAGTTGATATAGGGATTGTTGAAGAAGAGGAAATACCTAAGGAATTATATAATTCATTGTCTAGTACCCCTTATATTAAAGAAGAAATAGTTTTAATTTTACCTAAATCTCATGAATTGAAGAATGTTTATAGTATAACTAAAGAAAAATTATATAATTTAGATTTTATTACTTTAAAACCTAATTTTGTAGGTAGGAAATTAGTGGATGATGTTTTAAAAAAATTTGATATAGAGAGTGGTAAATTAAAAATAAAACTAGAACTCAATTCTATTGAAGCTATTAAACGTGGTGTTCAAGCTGGGTTAGGAGCTTCATTTGTATCTATTCTTATGGTTAAAGATGAATTATATTCTAAACGTCTTAATTCAGTAATAATTAATGATAAAAAGATAACCAAGCGTTTAACATTGCTTGTTAACTTAAAAATCAATCAGTCCCAATTATCTGGGAAATTTTATAAGTATTGCTTTGCTATATTAAAAACGCGTTTATATGTTAAGTTTCTTAATTTAGATTATTAGGTAGATAGTTTTTGAACATTTTAAAAATTAAAATGTTCAAAAACTATCTACCTAATAATCTAAATTAAGCAGGATTAAATAAGCAAAACTAACGCCCCCAAAAGAACCAATAAAAAATCCAGAAGTGAATTGGTTCCAATTTTTACCATTTAATAAATCATTTTTATTAATAACCTCAGATTCTTGAAAAGTTACTTTCCCATACATAGCTAAGCAAACAGTAAGTATTGTTACTAAAGCTACAGAAGACAGAAATCCAATTAGAAGTGAAATTTCAGATGCTCGTAATGGTCCTAATTTTTCAAAAGGTCCTAGTAATAAATAACCATGTGCCATACCAATTTCTAACCCTCGTAAAAGAGGGGATAGTCCTTTTCTATAAGCTGGTAAACTACCTAGATAAGCTTTTGTTGCTGCTGATGAAGTGACTGGTGTTGATAAGTGTCCAACCGAAGGGTCATCGTTGTAAGGTTTAATAAAACTTGTCATAAGTATTTTGTAAAACTTTATTATATAAAAATATTTATATCTTTTTAAAAGAGAATAATTTAGGATTCTAGTGAATGAGAAAATTTTTTTTTGAACCAGTTGAGCCAATTAAATTAGTGTATTTTTTGGTTTTAGATATATAATAGTATATTATATCATTTTTTATAATTTTTAGCCAAGGAAAAAAAATGAGTGTTCTTATCGATTATGTTTTATTGTTAGGTATTGCCTTTGTACTTGCATCTGGTTTGTTTTTAGGCCTTAAAGGAATTAAATTAATTTAATTTTTTTTAGTTTTGTTAATATTTAAATTAAATTTAGAATTTTAGTCTAAACATTTATAAATTCTATACTGTTAAAAAAAGAAAGAATTATGAGTACTGAGAAAATTGATAACTTATTAAAACGTGATATTGTGGTTGGTTCTAGACGTTTTAGCAATTATTTCTGGACATTTATTTTATTTTTTGGGGGGTTAGGGTTTTTACTTACAGGTATTTCAAGTTATTTTCAAAAAAATTTATTATTCTTTATTAACTCAACGGACTTAGCATTTTTACCTCAAGGGTTGGTTATGACCTTCTATGGTGTCGCTGCCATAAGTTTAAGTATATATATTGGACTTACAGTTTTTTGGGATGTTGGTAGTGGGTATAATGAATTTGATAAACAAAATGAATTAGTTAGAATAGTAAGACGTGGCTTCCCAGGAAAAAACCGTCAGATATTATTAGTATATGCCTTCAAAAATATTAAAAGTATTAAATTAAATATACAAGATGGTATTAATCCTAAGCGTGTTATTTATTTATGTACAAAGGATCAACGAGAAATTCCACTAACGCCTGTGGAACAACCAAGATCTTTAGAGATTTTGGAAAATGAGGCATCTGAATTAGCAAGATTTTTAAATATTAATCTAGAAGGACTTTAATTTATTAAAATTAGTCTAGATAATATTTGTTTTTAAACTACTTATTTATTTATTTATCTTTTAGTTAGAATAAAACTAATAAACATAAATAAATTATATTATAGTAGGTTATAAGTGCGAGCATAGTTTAGTGGTAAAACCATAGCCTTCCAAGCTATTGATGCGAGTTCGATTCTCGCTGCTCGCTAACAAGAAAAATTTCCACTTAAAAACTTTTTAACCTAATTATAGTTTGTGAGAAAAATAATATTTTAATAGGAATGAGAAATAACTTTGTTATACTTATAAACAAGAAAGGTATAATATATTTTTATAAAATGGAGAAAGTTTTAAAATGTCTGGTGGTTCAACAGGGGAACGTCCTTTTTCTGATATCATAACAAGTGTACGCTATTGGATTATTCATAGTATTACAATTCCTTCTTTATTTATTTCTGGTTGGTTATTTATAAGTACTGGTTTAGCCTATGATGTTTTTGGAACTCCTAGACCTAATGAATACTTTACACAGGACAGACAACAAGTTCCTTTAGTAAATGATAGATTTAGTGCTAAGCAAGAATTAGAAGACTTAACAAGAGGATTATAAAAAAATATATAAAATTTAGGAGAAATACGTGACTAGAAATACAAATCAACCTGTAGCTTACCCTATTTTTACTTTTCGTTGGCTTGCTATACATGGTTTAGCTGTTCCAACGATATTCTTTATAGGTGCAATTACATCAATGCAATTTATCCAACGATAGGAGTTTATTCAATGACAGGTCCAAATCCTAATAAGCAAGAAGTTGAAATAAGTCGTACGTCTTTATACTGGGGTTTATTATTATTTTTCATATTAGCAGTCCTTTTCTCTAGTTACTTCTTTAACTAAGGGATTTTGTAATTACTAGGTAGAATTTTTATAAGGTTAAGAAAAGATATAGGAGCAAGAGAATATTATGGCAGGAACAGGAAGAATACCACTTTGGTTAGTCGCATTAGTTGGTGGACTAGGAGTTATAGTCGTTGTAGGTACTTTTATTTTTGGTTCTTATTCTGGGTTAGGGTCTTCACTTTAACAATCAATTGCTATGGGCTTATTATTTATCTACATTGAAAAAGACACGATTGAATAACTTTCGAAATTACCAAGGTTCTCTAGAGAACCTTGGTAATTTCGAAAGTTATTCAATCGTGTCTTTTTCAATGTAGATAAATAATAAGCCCATAGCAACGGCAGGAAAAACTAGCCCAACTAAAGGGACTAAAATTGAAGGTAAATAATTAATTAACATAATATATTTTATTAATAAATTTTGTAGTAAACGATACTAACACATAGATTTAAGACTAAATTTAAACTATACAAATGCATTCAACAAAGAGTGAAAATTTTTATAATCGTCTAAAAGAAATGCATAACTTTGCAGAAATCTACGCTAAACAAACTAATACCTTTTTTTGCTTGGACCCTTCAATAACTTCTGTGATTATTACAGGGTTAGCTACTTATAAAGATAATTATGGAGTTCCGTTATGTCCTTGTAGAAATTTTCGTAGTGAAAAAGCTGAAATTGAACTAAATTATTGGGTTTGCCCTTGTGTTTCAATGCGCGAACGGAAAGAATGTCATTGCAAATTATTTGTACAACCTAATGACTCAAGCGCCTCAGAAAATCAAAAAATTAGCCTAGATACTATTTATAAAAATTTATAGATCAGCTTTTTTTGCTATAAAAATAATAAGTGGGCCTGATACAATAATTAGTGTTGCAGTAATTACTTGACCAATAACTTGCCAATTCATATGATTGTTCTCCTGAATAATTATCTAGGTATTTTTGCATACATAAAAATGGAAGTACTTATTAATAATACTTATTTAAATCCACAAGACTAAAAAATCATTTATTAATACTTTTATTATAATTCAAACTAAGAAAGAAAATAAAAAATAACTATCTTATTTTTATTTTCTTATAAAAGTACTCTAATTATTTATCAACATTTTAAGTTAGGGCTTGAAAACCAATCTTAATAAATTATGGACAAATAGAAGTTTTTTCTTAAAAAATTTTATATTTAACATCTTTAATCATATTAACTAATAAATTTTTAAACAATCAATAAATATTTTTACTAAGGAGTAAAGAGTATATGGAAATAGCAAAAAACTTAGAAAATTTGTCTTTAGAAAAAAATTTAAACTTAAAAGAAGTCTATTTAGAAACACAAATAAAAACGATAATTGATATCTTAGAAGAAGAATTAGTTGGTCTAATACCTGTTAAAACAAGAATTCAAGAAATTTCAGCATTATTAATTATAGACAAATTAAGAGAAAACTTAGGTTTTACAACTGGGAATCCAGGTTTACATATGTCTTTTACTGGTAGTCCCGGTACAGGTAAAACTACTGTTGCGACACGTATGGCGGATATTCTTTTTAAGTTAGGGCATTCAAAAAAAGGGCATTTATTAACTGTAACTAGAGATGATTTAGTTGGACAGTATATTGGACATACTGCCCCAAAAACTAAAGAGGTACTAAAGAAAGCAATGGGGGGTCTTTTATTTATTGATGAAGCTTATTATTTATATAAGCCAGATAATGAAAGAGATTATGGGAGTGAAGCAATTGAAATTCTTTTACAAGTTATGGAAAACCAGCGTGATGATTTAGTAATTATTTTTGCAGGATACAAAGAACGTATGGAACAATTCTATAG
The DNA here is from genome assembly GCA_031213475.1 of Nereocystis luetkeana. NCBI lineage: Eukaryota > Phaeophyceae > Laminariales > Laminariaceae > Nereocystis > Nereocystis luetkeana. The sequence continues at coordinate 37,550 of JARUPZ010000066.1, read as the reverse complement.
CTCTAACCCAGGTTTATCTTCGCGAATAGCAAACCATGTAGATTTCCCAGATTATTCTCCAGATGAATTACTTATTATTGCTAAAATGATGCTGGAAGAACAACAATATCAGTTTTCTCCTGAAGCCGAACCAGCATTTTTAAATTATATTTTAAAACGTCGTGAACAGCCACTATTTGCAAATGCTCGAAGTATAAGAAATTCTTTGGACAGAGCTCGAATGAGACAAGCAAATCGTAATTTTGATAGTGGTGGTCGTGTACTTACTAAAGCAGACCTAGTTACAATAACAGACTCAGATATTACAGCTAGTAGTGTATTTAGTTTATAAAATAAAGGAATAAGATTAAGTAATTTTCGCATATTGTGAATTTACTTAATCATATTTACAACATATTCTTCTAAAAATTAATTTTATAATTTCTAAAATTAATTCACTAGGTCTAACATTTTTGTCTAGATAAAATTATTTATATTTCTTAACTTTACTAGAAAATCTAAAAGGCCTAATTGAAACAATAATAATTAATTTTAAATTCCCTCAACTCCCTTTCCCCACTAGCTACTTATCTTTTTAACGTCCAAAATACTATAATAAGTTAGCAACTCCCTATATTTTCTTTTTTTTTTTCAGCCTACAGTAAAATAGATTGGTTATAGCCTAATAAAACCTATACTGCTAGGAGATAAAGCTGATCTTTTTATTTACAAGTAATAACGTGTATATGATTTATAAAGAGTATTTTTATTTCTCATTATTTTTAGACAAATTTTTTCAACTGCTACGTTAGATTCCGATAGATTAGTTATACCTCTCTTAAATTAGAATTATCTTTTTGATTTTTAAAAAGTACTTAGGAATATTAGAATACAAATATACTATGTTAAATTAAATAGAGTAATAAGAAGTATAAAACTTCTTATTACTCTAGCGATCTCTCGACCTATCTCTCTTATCTACCAAAAAAGTAATAAGAGATAAAATAATAATACAGAAATAAATCTGATTATTTTAATTGAATTAACCAACAACAGAAGGAGCAGAAATCGCAACAGGAAGAATTTCGTTAGATGCTAAATCTAATGGGAAATTATGAGCGTTACGTTCATGCATTACTTCCATACCTAAATCTGCACGGTTGATGATATCAGCCCATGTGTTAATAACACGACCTTCACTATCTACAACAGACTGGTTAAAGTTAAAACCATTTAAGTTAAATGCCATAGTACTAACACCTAAAGCTGTTAACCAAATCCCAACTACAGGCCATGCTGCAAGGAAGAAATGTAAAGCTCTAGAGTTGTTGAAACTAGCGTACTGGAAGATTAAACGACCAAAGTAACCATGTGCAGCTACAATGTTATAAGTTTCTTCTTCTTGTCCGAATTTGTAACCGTAGTTAACAGATTCAACTTCACTTGTTTCACGGATTAAACTTGAAGTTACTAAAGAACCATGCATAGCACTGAATAATGAACCACCGAAAACACCAGCACAACACCAGCCATATGGAATGGGTGCATTAAAATGTTATGTTCAGCTTGGAAAACGATCATGAAGTTAAATGTACCAGAAATACCTAAAGGCATACCGTCAGAGAAACTACCTTGACCGATAGGGTAAATTAGGAATACCGCAGAAGCTGCTGCTACTGGAGCAGAGAATGCTACGAAAATCCAAGGACGCATACCTAAACGGTAGCTAAGTTCCCATTCACGACCCATCCAACAAGCAACACCAATTAAGAAATGGAATACGATTAATTGGTAAGGACCACCGTTGTATAACCATTCTTCAACTGAAGCAGCTTCCCAAATTGGGTAGAAATGAATACCAATTGCGTTTGAACTAGGTATAACAGCACCACTGATGATGTTGTTACCATATAATAAAGATCCGGCTACCGGCTCACGAATACCATCAATATCTACAGGAGGTGCTGCGATAAAAGCGATGATGTAACAAGAAGCCGCTGTTAATAATGTAGGAATCATTAAACAACCAAACCAACCAATGTATAAACGGTTTTCAGTACTAGTAATCCATGTAGCAAATGTTCCCCAATCTCTTTTTTCACTTTCGCGTCTTTCTAAAGTTGCAACCATAATAGTTTTTTTAAAATAAGTTTTAATTCTTCCCAGGTAACTTGTATTTATCAAAAATTTTTATAATTTTTACCAAGATATAAGTTAATAATAACCTGTTACTAGTTATTGTAGTTATTTTGTATATTAATAAAGTGGGTAATGTACATATACTATATTATATCATGCTTTAATTAGCATAACGTTGTATTTAAACCTTTAAACGTATTGCTTTTTTTTTCTAAAATTAAAGATCCTTAATTATTACTATAGAGAACTTCGCTTGCCATTGTGATAAGTTAATCTATTATATTATTATATATTGACAATTAAAATTTTATTACGTTACAATAGAATGCAATCTATAATTGATTATTAGTAAACCTGAATTTTTTTACTAAGCATTAATTTTTTAATCTTTTAAATTACCAAAATAGAATTTCCTTATAAGAATTATTAGCTATGTCACATTCCGTAAATATTTATGATACTTGTATTGGTTGCACGCAATGTGTTCGTGCTTGCCCTACTGATGTATTAGAAATGGTGCCTTGGGATGGTTGTAAAGCAGGACAAATTGCTTCAGCTCCTCGTACAGAAGATTGCGTTGGTTGTAAACGTTGTGAAACAGCTTGCCCAACAGATTTTTTAAGTGTTCGTGTTTATTTAGCCGCTGAGACAACTCGTAGTATGGGATTAGCATACTAATAACATATTACCCAAGTCTAGTTTATATATAAACTAGACTTGGGTAATATGTTATTATGTCACTAGTAGTGGGTTGCTAACTCAATGGTAGAGTAATCGGCTTTTAACCGAAAAGTTCTGGGTTCAAGTCCCAGGTGACCCAATTCGTATTATTAGGATGTTAAAAATTAATTAAGGAAATTCATTTCACGATTTATTATTTCGTGAAACTTTTATAGATAATATATAAAACATAACTATAATTAGGAATAATTATAATTAGACTCCAGATGGAGTATTCTCTGGTTTTTTCTCAGTTGCCATAGAAGTTTCTTTTGGTTGTCTATGTCTAGGTAATGAAATTTTGTATTTTGGTTTTTCTTTTGGTTTTTCTTCCGCTTTAATCTCTTCTTCTTCTTTTTTAATAGTTTTTGATATTGAAACTTTAACTTTATCAAAATCAACATCTACTAAAATATCTACAGGATCATCGTCATCATGATCTTTCTTATAACGTAAATATTCAAGAGAAACCTTATCTTCAACTAATTTTACAAGAGCACGACGTAAAGGTCGGGCACCATAAGTAGGGTTAAAACCTTCTTCAATTAATAATTCCATCATTCTAGGGGTTAAAGATAATGAGATTTCTTTCTCCTTTTTCACTCTCTCTACTAAATCTTTTACCATGATAACGGCAATTTGCTTAATATTATTTTTTGTTAGTTGTTCAAAAACAATTATTTCATCAATACGATTTAAAAATTCTGGTTTAAAGAATGCTTTAAGACTTTCTCCAACAGTATTACATAATTGAGCATATTTTGTTTTTTTGGTATCACCTGTTTCACCACCAAAACCAATTCCTTGTGAAGCTAAGTCATTATTCTGGATTGCTTTAGACCCTAAATTTGAAGTCATTATTAAGATTGTATTTTTAAAATCAATAACTCTTCCTTTAGAATCTGTCAAACGCCCATCCTCAAGTATTTGAAGCAATAAATTAAATACATCTGGATGAGCTTTCTCAACTTCATCAAATAGTACAACAGTATATGGCTTACGTCTTACAGCTTCAGTTAGTTGTCCACCTTCGTTATAACCAATATAACCTGGGGGTGATCCAATTAATTTAGCCACAGTGTGACGTTCCATAAATTCTGACATATCTAAACGAACCATAGAATCTTCTGCACCAAAAAAGAATGAAGCAAGAGTCTTTGTTAATTCAGTTTTCCCTACACCAGTAGGACCTGAAAAGAAGAAACTTGCAATTGGTCGTTTCATATTTCGCATCCCAACCCTAGCTCTTCGTACAGCTCGAGCTACAGCTGATACAGCTTCTTTTTGCCCAATTACTCTTTGGTGAAGAACATTTTCTAATTCTAATAATCTAGTATTTTCATCCTTGGTAATTTTTGTTACTGGAACACCAGTCCATAAAGCTACAATTGAAGCAATATCTTGAGCTCCAACCTTTAACCTTTCCAATACTCCTTTGGGGACAATTCTTTTTTGTGCTTTTATAATAGCACCCATTTGGGCACGTAAATTTAATTCATCATCTCTAATTTCAGTTGCTGTTTCAAATCTTTGTTCTCGAACAGCTAAATCTTTATTATCTAAAATAGTTCGTAATTCTTTGTCTAAAATATGTACAGCTTCAGGAAGACGATAATTTACTAAACGAACTCTCGCACTACCTTCATCAATCAAATCAATTGCTTTATCAGGTAAGAATCTATCAGCTATATATTGAGCACCTAAATTAGCTGCTGCAGTTAGAGCTTCATTTGTGATTTCTAATCTATGGTGCTGTTCGTAACGTAGTCTTAAACCTTTTAGAATAGTTATAGTTTCTTCTATACTAGGTTCATTTACCCAAACTGGTTGGAAACGACGTTCTAAAGCTGGATCCTTCTCAATATGCTGGCGATATTCATCAATGGTTGTAGCTCCTATACATTGTAATTCTCCACGTGCCAGGGCAGGTTTTAAAATATTCGCAGCATCTAATGCTCCCTCTGCTGCACCAGCACCAACTAATGTGTGGACTTCGTCGATTACAATAATTATATTTTTTTGTTCTTTTAGCTCTTGTACTATTCTTTTTAAACGTTCTTCAAATTCCCCACGATATTTCGTTCCTGCTAACAATAATGTAATATCTAAAACGAATATTTTATGGTCATGCATTTCACTAGGAACTTCACGTTGAATAATTCGTTGTGCTAAACCCTCCGCTACTGCTGTTTTACCAACTCCAGGCTCACCGATTAAAATTGGATTATTTTTACGACGTCTTGATAAAATTTGTATAACACGTTCAATTTCATTTTGTCTACCAACAACAGGATCTAATTTTGCTCGTTCAGCTGCTTCTGTTAAATCTGTTGTATATTCTAATAAGTTTGGAGCAGCTAAAGAAGCTCTATCTAAGTCATCAAAAAGAAATAAATCTTTTGTCTGATTTTGGTCCCCTGACCCAACATTAGCCAATACTTTTGAAGATCCAGATTCATGGTTTTTATCTAGCTCATTAAGTACATAAGATTTAATTCGTGGTATATTTGCACCTAAGTTTTGTAAAACTTTTGAACATATACCATCAGTATCATTTAATAAAGCTAAAAAAATATGCTCAGTGTTAATATAACTATGGTTTAACTCCTTAGATTGTTTTATCGACATCTCTAATACCTTTTTTGCCCTAGGGGTAAAGGGGATTTCTATTGCAACAAACCCTGTTCCTTTACCTATAAGTCTTTCTACTTCGATTCTTACTTTTCTAATAGTAATACCATACTCTCTGACAGCATTAGTGGTTACCCCACAGCCTTCACCTAATAAGCCTAAAAGTATTTGTTCTGTACCTACAAAATTATGACCTAAACGTCTTGATTCTTCTTGTGACATCATAATTACTTGTAAAGCCCGCTCAGTAAATCTTTCAAACATAAATATACCTCCTAAATTGGTGTTAATTAATAAAACTATAGACTGCTTGAATCCCTCTATAATTTTAATATTATTTAAAATAAAAAATTCTACCTTTAAATAATATCATCATAGCATTGTATAACGAAGCATTAAATTTTTCAAGATAGGAGTAAAGTAGAAAAACCTTATAAAACTAAAGAGCAGAAAAAACTACCTTGATCTCCAAATAAAAAATATATTACTATATAATAGTAGTGATATAGATATATCGCTATTATTAATAATTATCATTTAATAAAATACTTTTACTTAAATTAAACTATGGCAAAAAATAAAGGTGCTAGAATTATAATAACCCTAAGATGTACAAACTGTAAAAAAACAAATAGTAATTCTAATCAAGGGGCAACAGCCAAAAAAAACCAAAAAAAAATAGACTATACAACAACAAAAAACCGTAGAAACACTCCAGATAGACTTGAATTAAAAAAGTTTTGTCCTAACTGTAATTCACATACACAACAAAAAGAAATAAAATAAGGAGGATAATATGCCAAATAATGAAAATAAGGGGAATAAAGGAAAGCCGACAAAAACTAGACGTCAACCATTTAAACTTAAACCAAATGAAACAATTGATTATAAACAAGTAGATATTCTTTTATCATTTTCAACAGAGCATGGGAAAATTAAATCGCGCCGCTCAACAAATTTAACATTAAAACAACAAAGACAACTTTCAAAAGCTATTAAAAGAGCAAGATATTTAAATTTATTACCGTTTGTTACATCAGTAGAAAATTAATGTTCTTAGAATATTAGCGTAAATGTTATAATATTTTTAAACTATACTTTTTCTTTACTTTTTCAAGAAATAAGATATAAAAAATAAAAAAACAGAGAAAATATGAGTCGTTCCCAGAGAAATGATAATTTTATCGATAAAACTTTTACGATTATGGCCGATATTATTTTAAAAGTTTTCCCCGCAAGTAAAGAAGAGAAGCAAGCTTTTTTTTACTATAGAGATGGTATGTCAGCACAATCTGAAGGTGAATATGCTGAAGCATTGGAAAATTACTACGAAGCATTACAACTTGAAGAAGACCCTTATGATCGTAGTTTTATTTTATATAATATTGGTTTAATCTATTCTAGTAATGGAGAATATTTAAAAGCTTTAGAATATTATCACCAAGCTTTAGAATTAAACCCAAATTTACCCCAAGCGTTAAATAATATTGCTGTTATATATCATTACCAAGGTGTGAAAGCTTCAGAAAAACAAAATATTGATGTCGCTAAATTACTTTTTAATAAAGCCGCTGAATACTGGAAACAAGCAATTAATCTTGCTCCAAATAATTATATAGAGGCCCAAAATTGGTTACGAACAACAGGTCGACTTTCCGCTTAAAAAACTTTAACTATCTTTTCTTACTCGAAATTTATTGATCTTTTTTTTATTTGTACAATCTATTAATTCAAATTTTTTAGTCTAAAATAAGACTCGTTTTACTTTTGTTCTTAAGCTTAAATAAAATTAATTAAAAAATTTTCAGGTTTCATTATTATTTAATAATGCAAATAATTAAAAAATGACTGAAAAAAAAATAACGAATGATAAAAATGTTAATACAGGTTATATAACACAAGTTATTGGACCAGTTATCGATGCAGTCTTTTCTTCAGGTATCTTACCAAAAATTTACAATGCTCTTGAAGTAGAAAGTAAAGAAGGAGTTATTATTTGTGAAGTACAACAATTATTAGGGGATAACCGAGTTAGAGCTATTGCAATGAGTGCTACTGATGGTTTACAAAGGGGTGTTCAAGTTATTGACACTAAATCTCCAATCCTAGTTCCTGTAGGTAAACCAACACTTGGTCGTATCTTTAATGTTTTAGGACAAACTGTAGATAATTTAGGAGATGATATTGGTAATGAAACATTACCTATTCATAGACCTGCACCAGCCTTTACCGACCTTGAAACTAAACCAGCTATTTTTGAAACTGGTATTAAAGTAGTAGATTTATTAGCTCCTTATCGTAGAGGTGGTAAAATTGGGCTTTTTGGTGGGGCAGGAGTAGGTAAAACTGTTTTAATTATGGAACTGATTAATAATATTGCAAAAGCTCATGGTGGTGTTTCTGTTTTTGGTGGGGTAGGTGAAAGAACACGTGAAGGTAATGATTTATACATGGAGATGAAAGAATCTGGTGTAATCAATGAGAAAAATTTATTAGAATCTAAAGTAGCTTTAGTTTATGGTCAAATGAATGAGCCACCAGGTGCACGTATGCGTGTAGGATTAACTGCTCTAACAATGGCTGAATATTTCCGTGATATCAATAAACAGGATGTTTTATTATTTATTGATAATATTTTTAGATTTGTACAAGCTGGTTCAGAGGTTTCAGCCTTATTAGGACGTATGCCTTCAGCTGTGGGATACCAACCGACTTTAGGTACTGAAATGGGTGCTTTACAAGAACGTATCACATCAACTACTCAAGGTTCGATTACTTCTATTCAAGCTGTTTATGTACCTGCAGATGACTTAACTGACCCTGCACCAGCTACAACTTTTGCTCATTTAGATGCAACAACTGTATTATCTCGAGGCTTAGCTGCTAAAGGAATTTATCCAGCTGTGGATCCTTTAGATTCCACTTCAACTATGTTACAACCTTTAATTGTTGGTGATGAGCATTATAAAACAGCTCAGTTAGTTAAAGAAACATTACAACGTTATAAAGAATTACAAGATATTATTGCAATTCTAGGAATTGATGAACTATCTGAAGAAGACCGTTTAGTTGTAGACCGTGCTAGAAAAATTGAACGTTTTTTATCACAACCATTCTTTGTTGCAGAAATATTTACTGGTTCTCCTGGTAAATATGTAGATTTAGAAAATACGATTAAAGGCTTCAATATGATTTTAGGTGGTGAACTAGATGATTTACCTGAACAAGCTTTTTATTTAGTTGGTGATATTAATGAAGCAATCTCTAAAGCAAAAACTTTTAATAATTAATTAGGGAATTTTCTAATGAGTTTAAATATTCGTGTAATTGCTCCAGATGGATTAATTTGGGATACTTCTGCCGATGAAGTAGTTCTACCTAGTCTTACAGGTCAATTAGGTATCCTTACAGGCCATGCTCCTTTAATTACTGCTCTTGAAATCGGAATTCTTAGAATTAAAGTTAATTCATCTTGGACACCTATTATTGTTCTTGGTGGGTTTGCTGTTATAAAAAATGATGAAGTTATAGTTTTAATTAGTGGAGTAGAAGAAATCATAAAACAAGATTATACTCAAGCCAAAGAGTTTTTAGCTGAAGCTACAAAAAATCTAGATTTAGCAGAAACAACTAAAGAAAAGATTGATGCATCACAAGAGATGAAAATAGCATCATCTAAGTTACAGGCTTTTAAATTTATAGAGTCTTAAAGCATTATAAATATTTTTGTAGAAACTATGAGAGAAAATGTTAAAACATTAAAGTTTAAATTTTATTCCATGACGGATATTATTAAGACGTCATCACGTTCAATTACAGAATTATATTTTAACGAGCATTTTGATGAATTAAGGCAACGAGCGTTTCATATTTTAAGTTTTTTATCTTTAATCACATTTTTTACATTTTATAATGTGAAATTGTTAGTTAAAATTTTAGAAAGTCCTGTTTCAAATATACAATTCTTTCAATTATCTCCAGGCGAATATTTTGTTTCGACTTTACTAATCTCATTTTATGCGGGTGTATTATTTTCTACCCCATTATTATTAAGTCAAACACTTTTTTTTTTTAGACCTGCTTTAACTAAAAATGAAAAAAATATCATAGTCGGTTTATTGGTTAGTTCTATTGTTTTATTTATTTTAGGGTTACTCTTTTCGTACTTTCTTTTGATTCCTGCAGCTTTGAACTTTTTTATTTTTTATGGCTCAGAAGTTATAGAACCTTTTTGGTCTTTCACTCAGTATTTTAATTTTGTCTCTACTTTATTTTTTAGCACTGGATTAGTATTTCAAGTCCCAATTGTTCAAATCATCTTAAGTTTATCTAAGATAGTGGACCCAATAAAAATGTTAAATTATTGGCGACCGATGATACTTTTTTCTACAATATTGGGTGCCGTATTGACACCCTCAGCAGATCCTATAACACAATTATTGTTATCAGGTGCGTTATTTTTGTTATACTTTTTAGGAAGCATAACATCAATTAACTTAGTAAAAAAAGAGGTTATATAAAGATAATAAGGAATTAATTCCTTATTATCTTTATATAACCTCTTTTTTTACTAAAATCTCTTTCTATCAAGGATTATAGATTAAAAACTTTTTAATTTACCTAATTTCAATATGGAACTTTTGAAAAGACTAATGAAATTTATCATGATAAGCTTTATTTTTATCATTAGTAGTCTTACACTTTCTGTTAAGATGTCAGAAGCCTACCCAATCTATGCTCAACAAGCATATACAAACCCGCGTGCAGCAAATGGACGAATTGCATGTGCAAATTGTCATTTAGCAGAAAAACCTGTGCAAATAGAATCTCCAAAAGCTATATTACCAAATAAAGTTTTTGAAGCTGCTGTAAAGATTCCTTATGCCAAAGATGCCAAACAAATTTTAGGTAATGGTCAACTAAGTGGATTAAACGTTGGTGCTGTTGTTATTTTACCTGAAGGCTTTAAATTAGCACCAAAAAACCTAATTTCAAAGGAAATTCAGGAAAAAAGTAAAGGGGTTTACATCTCTCCTTATAGCTCCACTCAAGATAATATCTTAGTGGTTGGGCCAATTGCCGGTGATACACATCAAGAAATTATTTTTCCAGTTTTATCACCTGACCCAGCAACTAATAAGAAAATCAATTTCTTAAAATACCCTATTTATGTAGGGGCAAATAGAGGCCGAGGACAAATATATCCTACTGGAGAAAAAAGTAATAATAATATCGTTACTTCCTCTTCTGAAGGTCAAATTGCAGAAATTCAAACTTTAGATAAAGGTGAAACTTCAATAACTATAGTAGGTTCTACAGGTAAAGAAACTAAACAAACGATTCCAAAAGGATTATCATTAGTAGTTTCAAAGAAAGACACTATTAAATTAGACCAACCTTTAACAAAAGATCCTAATGTTGGTGGATTTGGGCAGACGGATGTAGAAATTGTTTTACAAGATCCAAGTAGAGTAATTGGTTTCATAGTCTTTGCTTTTTCTGTATTGTTTACTCAAATCTTTTTCGTTATTAAGAAAAAACAATTTGAAAAAGTTCAAGCTGCAGAATTAAAATTTTAGTATTGCTTTTTTTCAATAAACTAAAGAAAAATTATTTTTCTTTAGTTTATTAAAGATATATATTATCAGCTTTATAAAGACTAAAAAAAGTATTCAACTTCTTTCTTAAAATTAATTAAGGGAACTCTTTATTTCATAGCTATAGCTATAATCATCGATTTTTTGTTTATTCTCACCTCGGAATTTTTGTTGGTATTCATAAAATCGATCTCTTGGTTTTTTAGAAATTAATGGTAGGTTTATTTTTTTGAAACTTTTTGAAGATGGTATAAATAATATTTCGCCATTCTTTGTTTCAGTGTTATTCCAAAAAGTTAAAAAATCACCCAACCCCATAGAGACAATTTTAACATTACTAGCGATATCTAATAACACTGTATCACTCTCAGATAAGTAAGCAGTTTCACTACGTTCATCTGGTTCAAGAAACTCATGTAGTTCTTCAGGAATACGTGGAAATAAAAAGCGTTGGTAATTTAATTCATATTGAGGTTTCAATTGTGTACGCGGTTTCATTAATCTATACTTCGTTAACCATAATTGAATTTTATCCATTCTGGTTTCTGGAACAGCATATTTATTTTGTAACGTAAATGAGTCATCGAAGTAATCAATATTTGTTAAAGGATACTCCTTCTGGTTACTAGAATTTTCAATAAACCTTATTGTTTTAAAAGGTTCAAGAAGTTCTTCAAGAACTGTTATTAATAAATCTTGTGCTTCTTCTAAATTAGAAAAAACTGGGATTATATTTTTTGCTTAATAATTCGTCAGTATTTTTATAAACTAAGTCTTCTATTTCTGCTAATCTGAATTCTTTTTTTTCTTTATTCCAAATATCATCTAACTTAATAGTTTTGATATTATTTTCTAATATATCTTTAAATGTTCTATTGAAGCTTACTTCATTTCTTGGTGTTGTTAGGTAAGGCTCAGCATTTGTAAATATTGTATTATCAAGAAATGCGTAATCATATTCATATTCACTCAAAAAATAATAAAGCATTCTTTCTTTTCCTGAATCGTCCACTATCGTTTCTGTAATTAATTTTGACTCATCTTCTTCCTGCTCTTCTATAGTTAAATCTGGTATCTCTACATTACCATTTCTTCCATATTTTTTTGGTAAAAGTAAAGCTTCTAAAGGTAATTCTGGCAAGCTTCCATATGGGGCTTCAACCTCAAGTGCATGCTCTAATATAAAAGGTCTATTCCCTGGTCTGCCTTCTATGAACCCTTTCTTATTAAGATCTGCATCAGTCCTCATTAAAAAAGTACCTGCTCTTGCTGAGATAGCTTTCCCATAAGAAGAATTTGATAAATCATCAAAATTATTTACTGGTACAGCAATTAAAAATTCTTTTTCGTCTACTTTTATGGATTTAACAATAAAATAAACCTGAATTTTATTAAGTTTTTCCTTAGCCGTAATGTTTTGGTTAGGATTTTTGTTATCACCAATCTTAGCTTCTTTGGAGCTTCCAGTTAAATTATCTATCTTATCATACCCTTCACTTCCATCACTAATAGCCCAACGATCTATTTTTTCATTTTCTTCACTCCATAGATTATTTACATCAAAGTTACTATCAAATAAACTTTTATCACTCTCATTAATCTCAGCTGATATTCGACTTGACACATTAAAATCACTAGGTACGTTCTTAGGCACGAAATTTAAGTTCGTCATATTTTCAATTCATTATTTTTGATTATAAATCACCCCTAATTACTATTTCTTAAAAGATAGAAGAACAAACGATATTATCAACTAAGAAAAAACAAACTGTATTAATACTCATATATAAGGTTAATACAGTTTGTTTTTTAGATGAAATAATTTAATTATATTTAAAAGACAGGGAATGTTAATGCATCAGGATAAAAAACGATTCGCTTCAATAATAAATCCAGCAGTAAATGTCATCCACCCAACAAATAAAACAGGTGCAGTCGAAAGATATTTTAAAAAATTGTCCATGTTGTTCGATACCTCTTAATTTATTATTATATATAGTGAAATTTCTATTTTAAGAATAAGAATTTTGTTATGTTATTATCTTGGAGATACAGTAATTTCAGAATCAGGAACTAAAAAATTCCCAGTAGTGAATTCTTGCCAAGCTGACACTGGCCAAATAAATCCTGATGACATAATTTTTAATGCTAATGGTACATCAAGAATAATTTCTTTTTCCGTTGGGTTTGAAGTCGCACCTACTATATTTAGATAACTACGACCAGCCCAACCTATCCAACCACTTATGTTATAAGAACATCATCCCTGGAATTACAAATTCCACAGCATGATCCATCTTCCATCTGTTATCAGATGGGGTAAGCCTTCCTTACCACATAATAACTCCGAATTTGAGTAACGAGTAAAATCTTTGCTTAGTTCTAGTTATTTGTTGTTCTAACGCTAATGCTGGGGAAGACCCAGGCTCATATTTTTTAACCCTTACTTCTAATTTTTTAACACTAGCATCAAACCGCTTATTAAAAGATGCTGATTCACTACATTTTGTTAAACCTGCAACATCGGCAAATGCTGCTAAAGGTATGCTGAGAGCTAAAAAAAAATATTAATACTGATTTCTTAAATTAAACATTAATCTGAAAAGTATGAAAAAACTATGAGTTTTAATAAAAAATAAATTTTTCATGTTCTATATATATATAGAACATGGAAATAATGATATAAGTATAGTATAGTATATTATTTGTGTAAAATTCAAATTTATTTATTAACCTTGAACAAATTTTTAATTATCGACGGTCAGTATAACGCTGAGACCCCAATTTTTTCAAGTTTTTGATTACGACGAAGTGGTCTCGTTACTAATTCTAAAAACCTCAATGGCGTTTGTAAAACCATGGATTTGAGCAAATGTAAATTCAACTGACCATTTTGTATTAATAACCCCTTGCTTCTAATGGATTTGCATGTGCCATACCAGTGATAACTAAATCAGGTTTCATATCACGAATTCTATCTACTTGGTTATAATTATCAGGCTATTTCAATAATAATAGGAATTGGAATATTTTTTTCCTTACAAGTTTTGTGCAATAATTGTAATTCCGCCCCTTGATAATCTTTTATCCATATAAGGTAATACCATTTCAAATACAACCATACCTGATCTAATTAAAAACGTGCTAATGAAATCTCTAATAAATTGTCACCCATAAAGAATACGCTTTTACCATCAATTAAACTGACATAATATTTTAATTTTTCCCATATTTCATCTTCTCTTTGCTGTAACCCTTTAGGTTCAATACCAAAAACTGTTCCAAATTTTTTCTAACCAAGCTCTTGTACCATCAGGTCCAATTGGGAATGGAGCCACCAATTAGTTTGCATTTTCTTCTTCTCATTAGTGTTGTTGCAGTTCGACTTAAATATGGATTTACTCCACAAACATAATTGCCTTCATTAATAAGAGGTAATTCAGTATAACGTTTTGAGGGTAACCAACCCGAAACCCTAATACCTTGTTTTTTCAACTCTAAAGTAAGTTGGTTGACAACTGGGGTCGGGTATAGAACCAAACAAAATAAGAGGTATATGTTCAATATAATCTTTATCAGTTGATATTACTTTGTCTAATTGAGTTCTTCTGCCTGCTTTGCATTTGGTCGTTGTGCTAAAGCAGCTAATACAGTATCCTCCCCTTGTGTAAAGCCATAATCAAGACCGTTGGCTCTTGCCACTACAAATTGGTAAGCTTATTTCTGCCTCTAGTTTTGGTGCAATGCCTTCTAATCCATTTTTGATTATTTCTGTTGTGCAGGTCCCAATCCAAAAGATTACACTAGGATTTCGGTCTCTTTTTACTTGTAAACATAAGCGTTTTTTAGCTCTTCATAATCACTTAATTGTGCTGATATATCACCTTCTTCTAGTTCTGCCATAGCGTAACGAGGTCAGCAAAAAATCATTACTCCCAAGCGTTTTGCAAAAAGTATCCACAAGTTTTTGTACCAATAACTAAAAAGAAACTATCTTCAATTTTTTGGTATAACCAGGCAACACAACTAATTGGACAAAACGTATGGTAATTACCTGTTTCACATTCAAAATTATCTTTTCTTTTAAATTGTCGTTATCTAGATGTTTTATCATGATTCATATAAATCCTTTTACTAAAAAATTAAATTTATAAGTCTAATTGTTTTAGACTAAATCGAAAATACTTCATTTAAATCATTTTCAATAGTATCAAATTCTAATGTATCTTGATCTTTTTCTTTGGGTTTAAATAGAAATCAGATAGTAAACTAAATAATTCACGATCTGCCGCTTCTTTTGGAACTACACCTTCGGGATTAGCAATAAGTTGGTCTGCTATATTTAGGTAGTATTCACAAATATAATATAAAGCACTATCAGATTCTGTCATCTCAAATAAAGTTTTACCCTTTTACTTTGAAACCCTAATATCTTCAATAAGAGGTAATACTTCTAAAACTGGCATTGGTACTGCATCAATATATTTATCAATTAAATCTCGAGTAGCTGTTCTATTACCTATAAGTCCGGCAAGTCTTAATGCATGTGTTCTAGCTTTTTCTCTTACTGACGCAGCAATTCGGTTTGCGGCAAATAATGCATCAAAACCATTATCTGTTACAATTAAACAATAATCAGCATAATTTAATGGTGCAGCAAAACCACCACAAACTACATCTCCTAAAACATCAAATAAAATTACATCATATTCATCAAATGCATTTAATTCTTTTAAAAGTTTTACTGTTTCACCAACAACATAACCTCCACACCCAGCACCAGCAGGAGGTCCCCCTGCTTCAACACAGTCCACTCCGCCATAACCTTGGTATATAACGTCTTCTGGCCAAATATCTTCATAATGATAATCTTTTGCTTGTAAAGTATCAATAATCGTTGGAATTAAAAAACCAGTTAATGTAAATGTACTATCATGCTTGGGATCACAACCAATCTGTAAAACACGTTTTCCTCTTCTAGAAAGAGCGACAGAAATGTTACAACTTGTTGTTGATTTACCGATACCACCTTTACCGTAAACAGCTAGTTTCATATATGACTCCTGATTTTTTATTATGTGTTAACTAAATTATTATTATTTAAAAAATAATTATTAATAATAGTCGCTCTTAAGAGATAGTTATTGGTATAAATGATATAAGTATAGTATAATATAGTTTTTTAATAACTATTATATTACTATGTTATATTATTATATATTATAATCTAAATATTTAACATATATACATTTATATAATATAATATAATTTTAATTACTATAAATATTTTGTTTTTTCTTTTTTGTTCATAATTTTAAACTTATTTACTTTAGATTTTTAGTCGTTAATTTTATATTTAGTTACATGATTTTTTTGATATTTGGTTTTTTTGTAAATATATAAGCTATACTAATTACGTACATTCATGTCAATTTTAATTATATTATACAAATAGGGGGGTAATAATGTTTTTCCAGGATTTTTGTAACGTTTGTAATGATAGTAATATCTTTAATAATATCCTGTTTGCTTGCTGTCTTGTTTCTACAATTTTCTATTGGTTTAGTTTAGGGTTTAAAAATATTAAAATTTTGGGTACTTTAGCAAAAATTACTTCACGATTTGCAACTTTAAGTCTCTTTGGTTTTTTATTAAATCGTTGGATTCAATTTGGCTATTTTCCTTTAAGTAATTTATATGAATCTTTATTATTTTTGTCGTGCATACTGCTATTTGTTTATCAAGCTTTAGAATCTAAAACCCAAAGTTCATTATTTGGTTGTATTATTGTCCCAATTGTTTTATTTATTACTGGTTTTGCTGCATTAACACTACCACTTGAAATGCAAAAAGCAAGTGCTTTAGTTCCGGCGCTCCAATCAAATTGGTTAATGATGCACGTTAGTTTAATGATGTTAAGTTATGCGATATTAATTATTGGATCATCATTTGCAATAGTTTATGTAGGTGCCTTTTTAGAACTTGAAGATTATATAAAAATGATCCCAGTCAGAGCTGCTGAATATGAGAAGCATATGATAAAAACTTTAAACTTAACTAAAAGTCAATTTTTATACCTAGGTCTAGATGTTATTTACAATGAGGAAGAAGATATTGTTATAAATAATCGTACAAAATTTTTATACCATATCGATAATTGGAGTTATAGAGCTATAAGTTTAGGGTTTCCTTTTTTGACTATTGGTATAATAGCAGGTGCTGTTTGGGCAAATGAAGCTTGGGGATCTTATTGGAGTTGGGATCCAAAAGAAACTTGGGCCTTAATCACTTGGTTAATCTTCGCAGCATACTTACACCTTCGACTAATAGTAGGCTTAAATGGTAAAAAACCAGCTCTTTTAGCAAGTATTGGGTTCTTTGTTGTTTGGATTTGTTATCTTGGGGTTAATTTTTTAGGCCAAGGTTTACATAGTTATGGTTGGTTTACCTAAAATTAGGATTCCATTTGTATCGCATTTAAGATTCTGTAATTTAACGATAAAAAATTTATTTATATACACTTTGATATTTGCTCACCTTAAAATAAAGAACCCATTTCTTAGGTTTTACTACAAAAATGGTCTTTTTTTAATTAATATAATTAATAGGAGAAAAAGGGTAGCACAAAAAGTTGAAAGTTCTTTTATCTAGTAAAAAACTTAAAATAATAAGAAAGTTAGGAGTTAAGGTAAATAAAATATATTGTCTTACTATATACTATAGTATATCTAACTCTATTTTATTGAATATAATGGTTCGATAGTATTTTTACAAAAAGGCTAATAAAATATGGAAATCATATTACTAACAAAGTTACCAGAACTGTACTCAATGTATAGTCCAATTGTAGATATTTTACCAATTGTTCCAGTTCTTTTTTTATTACTTGCCTTCCTTTGGCAAGCTTCAGTTGGTTTTAGATAAACAACTTATAAATAGTGGCTTTGTAGAAATATATTAGTATCTAGAATATGGGGCTAATATCTTCTTGATTATTTAAACTTATTAAACGCAATACCCTTAATCACTTTAATAATTATTTATATATCTTTATATTATGATTGAACCTCTTCTTTTTGGTATGGTATTAGGTCTTATCCCAGTAACTTTAATTGGTTTATTCGTTGCTGCTTTTTTACAATACCGTCGCGGAAATAAACTTGGTCTATAAGAAAGAGAGATAATATAATTATTATCTCTCCTGTTTTTAATTTTCAATTACCAACTGGCTTTTCTTACACCAGGTAGTAAACAATTATGTGCCATCTCTCTAACCATATGTCGGCATAAACCAAAATCTCTATAAACCCCTCGGCTACGACCAGTTCTCCAACAACGGTTTCTTAATCTTATACGTGAGCTATTTCTTGGTAGCTTTTCTATTTTTTTATGAACTTCCATTTGATCAGAAAAAGTATTTGCCTTTTTAAATTCTAAAAGAAGTGACTTTCGTTTTTCGCTATATTTTATAACTAATCTTTCTCGCTTTTTTTCTCTTTCAATCATTGATTGTTTAGCCATAGACAATTCCTTAATTAATTTTTTTATATTTTATTAAATTTGTATATTAAAGTAATTATTTATACTTTAATATACAAACCTAAATAATAGTATAATCTAAATTAACCAAATTTTCCAGTAGTTGAAGCTATAACAAAAGCAGCATAAGTTAAAATATAACCGACTGTAAAATGAACTAGCCCAACTAACCTTGCTTGAACAATTGATAGAGCAACAGGTTTGTCACGCCAACGAACTAAGTTCGCAAGAGGCGTACGCTCGTGAGCCCAAACTAATGTTTCTATAAGCTCTTGCCAGTATCCTCTCCATGAAATTAAGAACATAAAACCAGTAGCCCAAATTAAATGCCCAAACAAGAACATCCAGGCCCATACAGATAAACTATTCATACCATAAGGATTATACCCGTTTATTAATGGAGATGAGTTTAACCATAAATAGTCACGTAACCAACCCATAATATAGTTCGAAGATTCGTTAAACTGAGCTGCATTACCTTGCCAAATTGTAACATGTTTCCAATGCCAATAGAAAGTAACCCAACCAATTGTGTTTAACATCCAAAACATTGATAAATAGAAAGCATCCCAAGCTGAAATATCACAAGTACCACCACGACCTGGACCATCACAAGGGAAACTATAACCAAAATCTTTTTTATCTGGCATTAATTTAGAACCACGGGCATCTAATGCCCCTTTAACTAAGATTAATGTTGTAGTATGTAATCCTAAAGCAATAGCATGGTGTATTAAAAAATCACCAGGCCCAATAGTTAAAAATAAATCATTTTTATCATTATTAATTGCTTCTATCCAACCAGGTAACCAGATTTCGCTTCCCGCAACGCTAGCAGGACTTCCTTTTGAAGATAATAAAAGATCAAAACCATAAACTGCCTTTCCTGACGCAGCTTGGATAAATTGTGCGAAAACAGGTTCTACTAGTATTTGTTTCTCAGGTTGACCAAACGCAACTACAGTATCATTATGAATATATAGTCCTAATGTATGGAAACCTAAGAATAAACTAACCCAACTTAAATGAGAGATAATTGCTTCTTTATGCTCAAGCATTCTAGCTAACACATTATCCTGGTTTGCTTCTGGATCATAATCTCTAACAAAGAAAATTGCCCCATGTGCAAATGCCCCTACCATTAAAAACCCAGCTATATACTGATGATGTGTATAAAGAGCTGCTTGAGTTGTAAAATCTTTTGCCATAAAAGCATAAGGAGGTATTGCGTACATATGTTGAGCAACTAAAGATGTAGTAACACCTAATGATGCTAGAGCTAAACCAAGTTGTATATGTAAAGAGTTTGTTATTGTATCAAATAATCCTCGATGTCCGGCACCTAATCTTCCACCAGGTGGACGATGTGCATCTAGAATTTCTTTCATATTATGACCAATAGCAAAATTTGTTCTATACATATGGCCAGCAATTATAAATACAACTGCAATTGCAAGATGATGATGTGCTATGTCAGTAAGCCAAAGAGATTGAGATTGTGGGTGGAAACCACCTAAGAATGTTAAAATAGCAGTACCGGAACCCGTATTTGTACCAAAAATATGTTCTACAGTATCAGGGTTTTGAGAATAAGCATTCCAATTACCATCAAAAAATGGAGTTAAACCATCTGGATGGGGTAAAGTTGTTAAGAAATTATCCCAACCAACATGAATACCACGAGATGCTGGAATAGCAACATGAACTAAATGTCCTGTCCATGCTAAAGAGCTTACCCCAAATAAACCTGTTAAATGATGATTTAAACGCGATTCATTAGTTTTAAACCAAGATAGGCTTGGACGGAATTTTGGTTGTAAATGTAACCAACCAGCAAATAATAATAAGCTAGATAAGGCTATTAAAAAAATAGACCCAACATATAAATCATTATTTGTTCTCATTCCAATAGTATACCACCAATGGTAAACACCTGAATAAGATATATTTACTGGGTAAAATGCACCACCCTTTGTGAAAGCTTTCATTGCAAGATCACCAAAATGTGGATCCCAAATTGTGTGGGCAATTGGTTTTACTTTTAATGGGTTTAAAGACCATTGTTCAAAGTTACCTTGCCAAGCAACGTGGAATAAATTACCAGATGTCCAAAGAAAAATAATTGCTAAATGACCGAAATGAGAAGCAAAGATTTTTTGATATAAATTTTCTTCTGTCATCCCATCATGTGTTTCAAAATCATGCGCTGTTGCAATTCCAAACCAAATTCTTCTAGTTGTCGGATCTTGTGCTAAAGCTTGGCTAAATTTTGGAAATTTAGTTACCATAAATATTTTACCTCGTTAATTTTATCCTACAGAAATAATTCTTGCTAAGAAGAAAGACCATGTTGTCCCAATACCACCTAATAGATAATGCGCTAATCCTACAGCTCGACCTTGAGTAATACTTAATGCTCGAGGTTGAATTGCTGGTGCAACTTTAATTTTGTTATGAGCCCAAACAATTGATTCAATAAGTTCTTGCCAATAGCCACGACCACTAAATAAGAACATTAAACTAAATGCCCAAATGAAATGCGCACCAAGGAAGATTAAACCATAAGCCGATAAAGAAGATCCATATGATTGAATTACCTGTGATGCTTGTGCCCATAAAAAATCTCTTAACCATCCATTAATAGTAATTGCACTTTGAGCAAAATTACCACCACTGATATGGGAAACTGTTCCTGTTGGTGTTACTGATCCCCAAACATCAGATTGCATTTTCCAACTGAAATGGAATATAACTACTGAAATTGAGTTGTACATCCAGAATAAACCTAAAAATATATGATCCCAAGCCGAAACTTGACAAGTACCACCTCTTCCTGGTCCATCACAAGGGAAACGGAAACCTAAATTAGCTTTATCAGGGATTAATTTTGAACTACGAGCATATAAAACACCTTTTAATAAAATTAAGACGGTCACATGTATTGTGAAAGCATGAATATGGTGAACCATAAAATCAGCTGTACTTAATTTTATTGGCATTATAGCAATTTTTGATCCAATAGAAACAATATCTCCACCAAACACGTAGCTTGCTGTAGTTAAAGCATTTGGTGCCGTACTACTCGGTGCTAATAAATGTAAATTTTGAATTGCTTGTGCAAAAATAGGTTTTAAAGGAATACCTGTATCTGAAAACATATCTGGCGCACGTCCTAATGCTCTCATTGTATCATTATGTATGTATAATCCAAAACTATGGAAGCCTAAGAATATACAAACCCAATTTAAATGAGAAATAATAGAATCTCTATGACGAACAACTCTATCTAATAAATTATTATAGTTTTTTGCGGGGTTATAATCACGAACCATAAAAATAGCTCCATGTGCTGCACCACCTACAATACAAAATCCTCCAATCCACATATGATGAGTAAATAAAGAAAGTTGCGTAGCATAATCAGTAGCAATATAAGGGTATGGAGGCATTGCATACATATGATGAGCAACTATAATGCTTAACGACCCCATCATCGCCAGATTGATTGCTAGTTGCGCATGCCATGAAGTTGTTAAAATTTCATAAAGACCTGTATGGCCAGCCCCAGTAAAGGGACCTTTATGAGCTTCTAAAATTTCTTTCATACTATGCCCAATTCCCCAATTTGTACGGTACATATGACCTGCAACGATAAATAACACCGCTAAAGCTAAATGGTGATGAGCAGTATCACTTAACCAAAGTCCACCTGTTACAGGGTTTAATCCACCTTTAAACGTTAAAAAATCAGAATATTCACCCCAATTTAATGAAAAGAAAGGAACTAAACCTTTTTTGAAACTTGGATAAAGCTGACCGATTAATTCCCTATTAATAATAAATTCATAAGGTAAAGGAATTTCTTGTGAAGCCACACCGGCATCTAATAATTTATTAATAGGTAGCGCTATATGAATTTGGTGTCCAGACCAAGCTAAACAACCTAAACCTAATAAACCAGATAAATGATGGTTTAACATTGACTCTGCATTTTGGAACCACTCTAATTTTGGAGCAGCTTTGTGATAATGGAACCAGCCACCAAATAACATTAACCCAGACATAATTAACCCACCAATGGCAGTCCAGTATAATTCAATTTCACTTGTTATACCTTCCGCACGCCATAATTGGAAAAACCCTGATGTTATTTGAACACCTTGAAAATTACCACCAACATCCCCATTTAAGATTTCTTGACCAACAATAGGCCACACAACTTGTGCGCTTGGCTTAATACTAATAGGATTATTTAACCATGCTAAATAATTCGAGAAATAAGCACCGTGAAAATGCATCCCACTTATCCATAAAAATATTATTGCTAGTTGTCCAAAATGTGCACTAAAAATTTTTCTAGAAACTTCTTCTAAAGAGTTTGTTTGGCTATCAAAATCATGTGCATCTGCATGTAAATTCCAAATCCAAGTAGTTGTTTTTGGACCTTTAGACAATGTACGTGAAAAATGACCTGGCTTCGCCCATTTTTCGAAACTAGTTTTGTTAACATCGCGATCAACGAGAACTTTAACTTTGGCTGCTTGCTTATTGGAGTTCATTTACCTTTTCCTCTCTGGAGACATAAAGATAGGAAACGCTCAAGTCTCATGAAATAGTTATACTATTCCGAATTGAGTTTTCACTAATATATTATAACTAATTTTCTAAAAAAAAGAAACTCTAGGTTATTTAATTATTGTAATAGAGTTTCTGCTAAAAGGTTTTATAAATTTATATAAGTATCTAAGATGTTTTATTTGTATAAATATTTTTAGAACACCATTATAATCTATTATACTTTACCCCCAAGGGAATTCGAATCCCTGTTCCCTCCGTGAAAAGGAGATGTCCTAGGCCTCTAGACGATGGGGGCCTAAATTATTTATTATATTTTTATTATAATAAATAATTTCTACATATTTATTTAAGCAGGCCCAGAAGGAATTGAACCTACATTAGAAACTTAGAAGGTTCCGGTCTTTATCCATTAGACGATGAGCCCATTTATCTAAAAGTTATTACTTTTCTAATAGCTTCTAGAATAACGCTTATAAATTGGAATTGTATATACATGTATATATATATATATCTAATGAACAGCACTTTGTCAAATGCTATAAATTAAAACTTAAACTATAAAGATCAAAAATATAATATTTTAAGTTTAGAAGTTATTTCTAAACATAAAATATTATATCGAAAAAGGAAACTAATAGTTAGATTAACTTTGTATTTCTACAAAAAATTATTAATTAACATAACAAATAATGCTAAGTTCCCTAAGTTTTTCTAAAAACTAAACGAACTGAGGACTTTTAATAAAGTCTAAAGTAAGTAAATCTTTAAAAAATTAGAAATGATGTCTTATCCTTAATAACGGTCTCCAGCAGGTCTTGCTTGAACAGCATAACTTGAAATCGTGTATTGAATGTTACGACCACTAATTTCATTACGTTCTAAGTAGAAACCAGGTTCGTCTGAAGGTCGTTGTACAATGAATGATAATACACAACTTTCTGTACCGATACTAGCATCAAACGCATTGATTTTAATGTAACCTTCTGGGTTAACTTTTCTACATTCACCAAGTTCATACATTAATGCAGCAGCATCTTGAATGTCGAATAAAGGAAGACCCCATAATTCCCAATATGAATTACGTGGATGTGGATCATCTGTCCATTCTACACTAACAGCCCATCCTTTTGACATAGCATAAGAAACTTGTTGTTTGATTTGCTCATCATTTAGATCTGGTAAAAACGAAAAACATCCTTGTGTAACTCTCATCACTATTCAAATATTCCTTAAAGATAAATTATAGAAATTTTATTTTTAGTTTGATACTAAACTTTTTATTTACTCTCTACTTTCACTTAAAATAATAGGGGGTATTAAGTATTATTTCTGAGATTAAAACAAATTTAAGGTTAAGTCTAAATTTTATAACAAAATAATCAATCTATTTTAAGAATAAAGTAAATAAAATTATTAGTTATATTTTCTCGCTACCTAAAGATAGCGAGAATTATTTAGAATTAATCTCTTATAAATTTGGTTTCAGTATACTATTTGCTTTCAGTTGCAACTTCAACGAAGTCAGGTGTATCTGTTGAAGTGTAATCGAAAGTAATATCTTTCCATAAATCTAACGCTGCTTTTAAAGGACCACAAGTAGCCGCTGCGTTACGTAAGATTTCAGGACCTTCTCCAACATAATCACGACCTTCATTACGAGCTAGAACCATAGATTCTAGAGCAACACGGTTTGCTGTCGCACCGGATTGAATACCATCAGGGTGACCAATAGTACCACCACCAAATTGTAGAACCACATCGTCACCTAAATAGTAAAGAAGTTGGTGCATTTGACCACAATGGATTCCACCAGAAGCTACTGGAACACATTTTCTAAGAGATGCCCAATCCATGTCGAAGAATAAACCTTCAGCTAGATTAATTTTAAGTTGAGTTAATAATAAACTGTTGTAGAATCCTCTAACCATTAAAGGATCTCCTTCTAATTTACCAACAACTGTACCAGCATGGATATGGTCTACACCACACATACGCATCCATTTACAGATAACTCGGAAGTTAATACCATGGTTTTTTTGACGAGCATAAGTAGAATTACCTGCACGATGTAAATGTAAAATCATCTCAGCTTTTCGTGCCCAGATAGCCATAGTTTGAATAGCAGTATAACCGATAACTAAATCGATCATTACAATAACAGTACCAATTGAATGAGCGTACTCTGCACGTTCATACATTTGTTCTATTGTTGCAGCAGTAATGTTAAGGTAAGAACCTTTAACTTCACCTGTTGCAGCAGCGGCACGGTTAACACCTTCCATACAGTATAAGAAACGTTCTTTCCAACGCATGAATGGTTGTGAGTTAATGTTCTCATCATCCTTAAGGAAATCAAGACCACCAGTTAAACCTTCATAAACTACACGTCCGTAGTTTTTACCTGAAAGACCTAATTTAGGTTTTACAGTAGCACCTAAGAAAGGACGACCAAATTTGTCTAATCTTTCTCTTTCCACAACTACACCAGTAGCTGGACCTTGGAAAGTTTTTAAGTAAGCAAAAGGAATTCTCATGTCTTCTAGACGTAAAGCTTTAACAGCTTTAAAACCGAAAACGTTACCAATAATAGAAGCTGTTAAATTCGCAAGAGAACCTTCTTCAAATAAATCACATTCATAAGCGATATATGCAAAGAATTGGTCGCTTGTTCCAGGTACTGGATCTACTCTATATGCTTTTGCTCTATAGATATCGCAAGCAGTTAATAAGTCTGTCCAAACTACCGTCCATGTTGCAGTAGAAGATTCACCCGCAACAGCAGCGGCAGCTTCTACGGGATCTACGCCTGGTTGTGGAGTTATACGGAATAGAGCTAGAATATCAGTGTCTTTAACGTTATAATCAGCATCCCAGTATCCCATTTTGGCATAAGGGATTACACCTGATTCGTAACGCTCACATTTTTAATCGAGTTCTTTCCTGCACATTCTCAGGCATATAGATTCTCCGAAGCCAGCAACAAGCTCTTAATAGTTTTTATCCTTTAATGAGGGAATAATTTAGAAGTCCCTAAGATATATAAATACTATACTTTAGAAAGGTAGTGACTTTCCGTACTTATGTATAAAAAGATAATTTTTATTAATTAAATATTATAATAATATTATTACAAATTAAATTACTTAAAAAGAGTTGTATATCAATTTCTAATATAATGTAGCTAGTTAAATTTTATTAATAAATAGTTATTTGATTTAAAAAGGCGATATAGCCAAGTGGTAAGGCCGTGGATTGCAAATCCTCTATCCCCAGTTCGAATCTGGGTGTCGCCTAATATCAAAAAAATTTAAGCTGACTAATAGTTTTAAAAGTAAACATTTATTTATTAGCTAGTTGTTATATGATGTATTGTTGTAACTGGGGGTGTGGCGGAATGGTAGACGCAACGGACTTAAAACTTTGAGCATCAAATCATTAACGTGGTTAGCCAAGTAAGTTCTCAAATTCAAGGGAATCTAAGTCATTATTATGATAAGACAATCTTGAGCCAAGAATTAGTACAATTAATTATTAATTAAGGTGCAGAGACTCGACGGGAACTACCTTAATTGGTAAAGATAGAGTCCAATTTTGACAAAAAAAAATATATATGTTTTTTTATTTTTGATGAAAATCATATCTAAATGAAAATCCGTTGATGCAAATCGTGAGGGTTCAAGTCCCTCCACCCCCAAATAAAAACTATTATATAAATATTAAAATAAAAAAATAGAATTTTTTATGTGTATTTGTTTGAATTGTAATCGTATAACTAATTGTGAAGTTTATTTTATTGTTGAGCAAAAACATAATGAAAAAAAAAACCATCACACAAAAAAGAGTCTATTCTTCCCTCAATCTCCTACTTTAATGTGTATAAATTTTTTTTCTCAAAAAAATTTATATCTCTTAGAATGGGATGTTAATGAATGTTTATCTTACCAAGAAAAGCCTGGTAATTGGATGGTATTTAACCAAAAGAATTGTAGAGACTCGTCTTATCTTTCTTTTGACCTATTTTTTTAGAATAATTTATTGCTATAAAATATTTTTATTATATATAATTCGTAAATAAATTAGAAGGTTTAATTGGTAAAGTTTAATAGTTAAATATCAAACTTTAATAGTAAATTATACTTTATAATTTAGTTTTGGACTAGCCGCTTTCAAGTTTATTCTCAGCTTGTTATGTTTTATTAAATAGGACTTCTGCGGGTTTATAATAATCCTTATAAAATAATTCTTCAATATTTTTAAAAGAATTCTTGCTTGTGTCAGCTTCAAAGTCAGGGTATTCTTTTAATGAAGAAGTACTTACTGAGGACTCACGTGTTATAGCAATTTCCCCGGTTCTAGATAATTGTAAAATATTATATTTTTTTAATATTTTTTGAATAGCCGCAATCTTTCCAGGATCAGCTGTTACTTCTAAGATAAGCGTAGACTCTGTAATATCAGTAATTTTAAATCTGAATATATCAGCTAAATTTATAATTTCTTCTCGTTCTATAATATTTACTTGTAGTTTTACCAAAACTAACTCTCTCTGCACTAAAGGTAGGTATGTTATATCTTGAGCATTAACAACATTAATTAATTTTTTTATTTGTTTAGTTAACTGGCTAGCAGCATCTGAGCCATCACTTTGGTTTATTACTACTATTGTTATTCGTTCATAGCATTTTCTTTCACATGCTGCCATTGTAATACTTTCAATCTGGAATCGTCTTCTTGTTAATAAACTTATAATACGAACTAATCCTCCGGCATCCTTTTCAACTAATACTGAAATAGTTCTTTTCATAATCATTTTAAATATTTTTTAATTAATAAATTCAATGTAATGATTTGAACAAAAAAGAACCCCCCTTTTTTGTTCAAAGTATTTTATTGGGTTACTTCAACTATAACAGAAAAAGCTGAAGGGTCTAAAATAGCTAACTGAGATAACATCTTGCGGTTTAGAAGAATTTTTGATCGTTTTAAATTATGGATGAATCTACTATACTTTAAGTTGTAATTGCTTACTGCAGCATTAATCCTTGTAATCCATAATTGACGAAATATTCTTTTCTTCTCTTTTCTTCCACGATATGCATATATCAAACTTTTAATTACTTGTTGATTTGCTACACGGAACAAACTTGAATGAGCACCACAGAATCCTTTTGCAAGTTTTAAGATTTTGTTTCTACGGTTCCTAGCGACATTCCCTCGCTTAACTCTAACCATTAATTTTCTTATTGTTATAAACTAACAAACTAACATTTTTCTTATTGCTGTGGTATCTGATTTACTTACTACAATTGTATTTGCTAAATTTCTCTTCTGCTTAGAAGATTTTTTTTCTAAAAGATGTCCCTTAAAAGCTTTACGTCGAACAAACCTTTTTCCTGCAATAAGTTTATAACGTTTTTTTTGCAGCTTTTCTTGTTTTAAGTTTTGGCATAATTTTTTGATATTTTTATATTTTTATATCATGAATTGATAATTATTTTAAGAACCTCGATCAATAAATTCTTTTTTTTTCTAGGTTATTAAATCAATTTTTAGATAAAAATTGTTTCATCTCCAGGTTCCCAATCACTAGGACAAACTTCATCGGGATTTTCTGTTATATATTGAATGGCTTGTAAAATTCTTAAGGTTTCATCAACACTACGACCAAAAGATAAATTATTTGTAGTTGAATATTGTATAACACCTTTTTTATCAATAATAAATAAGCCTCGTAACGCAACACCAGAATCATGTAAAATATTATAAGAATTACTAATTTCTTTTTTCAAGTCAGAAACTAGAGGATAACTTAATGGACCTAACCCCCCATCTTCACGTTTCGTTTGTACCCATGATAAATGTGAATATTCACTATCAACAGAAACAGCTAAAACTTCAGTGTCTAGTGAACTGAATTCCTTAAACCGATCGCTAAATGAAGTTATTTCAGTAGGGCAAACAAAAGTAAAATTCAATGGGTAAAAAAATAGAACAACATATTTTTTTTTACGATAATCTGATAATCGAATTTTATAACGTTCCTCGTCATAAACTGCTATTGCCTCAAAATCTGGGGCAATTTTACCTACCTGTGCATTATTATTATTCATAATAATATTTTCCTTATATAATTAATCAGAGTTACTTTTATCTTTATACTATAAAGAATAATATTCTTTATAGTAATTTATTCATTTTGTCTCTTTGAAGTTACAAAAAAATAATCAAGATCCATTTAATATATAGTATGCCAATCTTTTTCAGAATTTAGAGGTTTCATTAAACCCATCTGTATTAAATTAACTAATATAACAGAATAGTTTCCTGTTCGTTGGAAAAAGAACATAAAATTCTGTAAGGCATGACCGTAATGTGCTTTTTCCTTAACATCGATTTTTGTTAATGCTAAGTTTGCTTCAGCGCATTTGTCTAGATGTTTGAAAAAACTTGGATGATTTACATTTAAAATAACAGGAAATAATCGCCCTGCACTTTGATTTGTTTTTTTAATTACATGAATGTCAAATTTACGAGCATCTAAACCTAAAGTAGCATAAAAACTACTTCTCTGTAAATCATTTAAGTACATAGTTGCAAAAACCGATAATAGAAAAAATCTACACCAAAGTTTAGCGACAGTAGTAGTTAGTAATTCTGGTTGGGACTTTAAAATAGCAGCAAAAAAGTCTCCATGTCTATTTTCATCTTGGCACCAACTCTCAAAAAACCTAAATATTGGATAAATACGATATTCAGGGTTTTTTTCTAAATGTCTATAAATTGTTATATATCGCCAATAACCAATTTTTTCTGATAAATATGTAGCATAAAAAATAAATTTAGGCGAAAAAAAAGTATATTTACGGCTCTTAGTTAAAAAACCTAAATCAAGTGTTAAATTAAAATCACTCATTGATTTATTTAAAAACCCTGCATGTCTTGCTTCATCTCTAGACATAAAAGCAAACCCTTCAGCTAATAAAGGGTTTTTCGTTTTAAGGTTTCTTGATAATTCCTTATATAATAAAAACCCTGAAAATTCAGCTGTACATGATCTTTCTAAAAATTCTGTAATAAGAGATTTTGTGCGCTTGTCAAAGTGACCCCAAGATTGATTAAATTCTTGATCACGAATAAAGTGGTGTTGGTTATAATCCATACGAAATTCTTCTATAATAGATTCAAGCTCTGATTTATTTGAATTAATGTCTAAGTTAGCCATTGCGTCAAAATCAGTTGTATAAAAGCGAGGTGTAAGTAAAGACTCACCTGCAGGAGTTTTTGTTTTTACTGCATTTGTTTCATTATTGTTAATCGATTTAGTCATAGATTTTACCCCTAGTATAAATTAATAGTTAGTTATTATTTTACAGTTTTAATTTAAAGCTTTATTTATTTATTTCTCATTCCGATTAGCGATACTCACTAAATTATTTCAATCTCGTATTTATTAATTTTACGAATAAAGAATTTTAAGTTCGGGCTTTATTTAAGACTCAAACCGGAACACCTACAACTAAAGCTAACTTTAAATATTTTTTTTAGTTCATTTAGCCTCTCCTATTTAATAGTAATATTATTATATATTATATACTAAATAATATAATAATAAACATTTTGTAAAAATCACTCTTTAATTTAAAGTAAGTAAATATTAAATTATCTTGATTTTGACCTAGAGTTAAATTAAAGTATATAATAAAGTCTATATTGATTATATATTTTCAAAAATTAAGGAATACTCATGGATATTATTAGCTTAGGTTGGGCTACAATTATGATGATATTTACGTTTTCTCTTTCGCTAGTCGTTTGGGGTCGTAATGGGTTTTAAGATGATATAATTTTAAGCATAAGGATGTAATAATTTATGGGTGGAGAAATTTTATCAATCGGTGTTTTATGTTTTAGTATGGTTCTAATTGGATTATCTCTTGGGTTTCTATTATTAAAAGTTCAGGGAGAATAAAAAAGTAAATTAAAATAATCAATAATAATTAAATTATTAACTTTATTAAATTATTTGTTATATTTATAAATACTGTTATGAGTAATGTGAACATTTTTAGTATATTATCAATAATACTCAATTTTTCATTAGTTCTTATTATACTAACTAGAAGTCCTAATGAACAGAGCTTACAAGAAAATTTAGATCCGTTTAAACTTTTTGAAAGTTCTAGTAGAGCAGAAAAATCAATCGACAAATTAATTCAAATATTAACTATTTTATATTTCGTCCTAGCTCTGGTATATACTATTCAAAGATACCTTTAAGGATTATAATGAATAGATATAAAAGAGAATGAACTAGTAAAATTAAGGTATTCTATTAATTATTAATAATAAAATAAAAGGGGCTGTATTGGTTTCGACATTTATAATTCTATTAATCAATAAGCAGATTTAAATTCTTAAAACATACAGTAATTGCAAACAATATTATTAATTTTAACAAAAATCAAGTCTTTGCATAAATTTCTTGAATTTTAACCTCAATCAATTATATAATTGTTGATTGAAATAGGAATAAGATTATTTTCCCCTAAAACTTTACAAAACTTTAGTTTTGGTATTATTATTATAGATAAAGTATTTTAATTTTATTTATTAATATAAAATAAATATAAACTCATCAACTTTCTTGTTAAAAATTCTTTTATTTTACGTTTTAAATGTAATGAAAATAAACTAATTGATAACTAAATCTGTGATTACATTGATTAGTTTGATGATTATTTTAAATGGACGTGGGTTCGAGTCCCACCAGCTCCTAATTTCTATAAATTATAAAATGAAATTTATAGAACGAATTTTCGCATTTGTGGCCGAGTGGTTGAAGGCAACGGACTCATAATCCGTCTTCTTTTTAGAACACCGCTGGT
Organism: Nereocystis luetkeana; assembly: GCA_031213475.1. Taxonomy (NCBI): domain Eukaryota; class Phaeophyceae; order Laminariales; family Laminariaceae; genus Nereocystis; species Nereocystis luetkeana. Next base: position 5,482 of record JARUPZ010000066.1, on the reverse strand, counting down.
TCGAACCCAGCCAGATGCAAATTACTTAGTTCTAAACCTTTGTTTTAGACGACTTCCTTTACCTACAATACTTCGTAAATAATATAATTTTGATCTTCTTACACGAGAAGACTTAATAACTTCAATTGATTCGAATTTAGGAGAATGTATTAAAAAATTTCTTTCTACGCCGATACCTTGAAATACTTTTCTAACTGAAATTGTTAAATTAATTCCACTATTATTTTTTCCTAAAATAATTCCTTGATAGTATTGTATTCTCTCTTTATTACCTTCTTTAATAAATACTCCAATTTTTACTGTGTCACCTACAAATATTTTGGATAGATTCTTTTTAATATGAACATTTTCAACAGAATCAATAAGTTCTTTATTATTTAAGAATGTTGCTTGTTTAATATTTTTCATTAATTTTTTATTTATAATATTTTACTAAAGGATAATTAAAATAAACTTTTAAACTTTCAAGTTTTTACAAAACTTATCATATCATAGTATATCTTAAAAAAGTATTTTTATTTTAATTTAGAAAAAAGAAAAATTATTTGTTTATAGGTTTTCTACTAATTAAAATAAAAAATTATCAACTAAGTAAAAGTATGATAATCCTTAAAAATGAAGTTTACAAAATTCTATAACCAATTATATATTATAGGTGTACACTAATTATTATCTAGTATACTATTACTATTATTTAATTTGTTCTTCATTTATAAACTTGGTTTTAACCAAGATAAAAATTATAAAGACTAATCTGATTTGAATAAAGAAACAAATTATTTTTCATAAATTAGTAAATAAATCAAAATGGCTCATAAAAAAGGTGCGGGGAGTACAAAAAATGGACGAGATTCTAAATCAAAACGTCTTGGGGTAAAATGTTTCCAAGGGCATCCAGTACAGGCTGGTAATATTTTAATAAGACAAAGAGGATTAAGTTTTAAAGCAGGTGATAATGTAGGGGTTGGGAGAGATTACACTTTATACGCACTTACAGAAGGATTAGTTTCTTTTAAAAAGAAAAATAAAAAAACATGCATTTCAGTTTCTACTACTCTTTAATATCATTAAACTAAATAATAAGCTTAATATCTACAAAAATATACTACGCTTATTATTTATTACTCTACTGAAATTAGAAAGAGATACAATATTATTCAAATATTTTGTCAAAAGAATAATAATAATATATAAAGAAATAATATTGCATTGTACATTATAAAGGAAAGATTTTAGATAGAGTAGTATACTTTAATAAAAGGTCCAATATGAATCTATTATCTGTAGTCAAAATACTATATAGAATGTAATCTTATTATTTATATAAATAGATTATTATAATATATACTATATAATTTAATAAGTTTGTTTATAGTCCTTCAAAAAATTTACTGTTGGTTTCTATTTCTAGAATTAGATGTTTTGCATAGTTCAAGAAAATATATTTTATTAGAGAAAAGAAAGAAAATATAAAATTATGACACCATCCTTAACAAATTTTTTATCCAGCTTAATTGCTGGTGGGCTTATTGTAGTTTTACCTATCAGTCTTGCATTATTATTTGTCAGTAAAAAAGATGCTTTAACTCGTGTACCACCAAAAAAATAGTAATTAAAAACAAAAATTTTAAAAGTTAGTTTTTTAATTTTTGTTTTTTATATTTCTATAAGGAAAAAATAGATAGAAGGTTTTATAGTTTCTAATTCAATAATAAATAATTTATCAAAAGTTTAATAATTCATGATAAACATAGCTTTTGGAGCAAATTTTCTTTTAGGCCTTATAATAATTCTTGGGGTATTAATTTTATATTTTTTAAGGATTATAAGACCAGAACTATCACGTGACGAAGATATTTTTTTTACAACATTAGGATTGATTTACGGCTCTATTTTAATTATTCATGGATGGCGACTTGACCCAATACTACTATTTAGTCAAGTTCTTTTAGTCAGTATCGCTCTTGCAGCTGGTTGGGAAAATATCCGACTTAGAGGCTTAATTGCCAAAAAAATCAAAGAACAATTAAAATTACCAAAAATTTATTCTAATAAATCTAAGTAAACGTTGTTGGTAATTCTTGTTTTTTTGTTTCAGTAATTAAAATATTTTATAGGTTTAATCTAATATGTTTAAAAAATTTTTTATAAGTTTAACTATTGCTTGTTTAGCAAATTCAGTTGGTTCATCAGTTTTAGCTATAGACCTAGATGAAGCAACAAGAACAATACCTGTGACTAGTGATGGTAAAACAACAGTATTAACTCCAGAACAAGTTAAAAGAGGTAAAAGATTATTTAATTCGAGTTGTGGACAATGTCATGTTGGTGGGGTAACAAAAACAAACCCAAATTTAGGTCTTGATTCTGAGGCCTTAAGCTTAGCTACACCATCACGTAATAATATTAATGGTTTAGTTGATTATATGAAAAATCCTACAACTTATGATGGTTTAGAATCAATTGCAGAGATCCACCCAAGTATTAAAAGTGCTAATATTTTCACAAGAATGAGATCATTAGATGAAAATGATCTAGTAGATATTGCAGGCCATATATTATTACAACCTAAGATTGTTTCTGAGAAATGGGGTGGCGGTAAAATTTATTATTAATTAAAAAATAAAGTAGTAAAGATTTTTAATCTCGCTTTCTATATTAAAAAAATAATAGATTTTTATTTTGTTAAATTAAAAAAGACTCTATACGAGAATTATCAATGAAAAATTTTTTTTTTGGTTTCTTTATTGCATGCTTAGCTTTAATTAGTTTTCAAAATCCAGCTCAAGCCGTAGACATTAATAATGGGGAAAACGTTTTTACAGCTAATTGTTCAGCATGTCATGCTGGTGGTAACAATGTTATTATGCCTGAAAAAACTCTAAAGAAAATCGCTTTATCTGACAACCAAATGAATAGTGTTAGTGCGATTACTTATCAGGTAACAAATGGGAAAAATGCCATGCCAGCTTTTGGTGGTCGTCTAGCTGAAACTGATATTGAAGATGTGGCTAATTTCGTTCTTTCTCAATCTGAAAAAGACTGGGGTTAATTTTAGCTATAATAAAGTATGAATAATGTTATTCTCAGAATAATACTATTCATATTTTATTATCACTATTTATAACTATTAAAAAAATAAAACCTCACAAAACCTTTATCATTTCTAAAACCTTTATATTTAATAATACAACAAAACAGTGAGTAAAAAAATATTATATCAAGAACATGCAAGGCAAGCACTTGAAAAAGGAATGAAAGTCTTAGTTGAAGCAGTTTCAGTTACTTTAGGCCCAAAAGGCAGAAATGTAGTTTTAGATAAAAAATATGGTTCACCGCAAATAATTAATGATGGGGTGAGTATTGCGAAAGAGATTGAATTAAAAGATAATATTTTTAATACTGGTGTATCTCTAATAAGACAAGCAGCCTCAAAAACAAATGATGTAGCTGGTGATGGTACAACGACAGCAACTGTTTTAGCTTACGCCATTGTAAAAAAAGGAATGAAGAATGTGGCCGCAGGTTCAAACCCAATTTCTTTAAAGTTTGGTCTTGAAAAAGCTACAAAATATTTAACTAACCAAATATTAGATTACGCTCGTCCTATTGAAAATAATATGGCAATAGAGCAAGTAGCAACAATTTCTTCTGGTAACGATAAAGAGATTGGATCCATGATTGCAAGAGCTTTAAAAACTGTAGGTCGCGATGGAGTTATTTCTTTGGAAGAAAGCAATAATACGTTTATTGAGTTAGCAATAACGGAAGGTATGAGACTAGATAAAGGTTTTATTTCTCCTTATTTTATTACAAACGCTGAAAAATCTGAAGTGGAATACGATAACCCTTTTATTTTAATTACAAATAAAAAGCTTACTCTTGTTCAACAAGATTTAATCCCTATTTTAGAAAAAGTTGCATTTACTAAAAGACCTTTACTAATAATTGCTGAAGATATTGAAAAAGAGGCATTATCTACCTTAGTTCTTAATAAATTGAGAGGGATTGTTAATGTTGTTGCCATCCGAGCACCTGGTTTTGGTGATCTGCGTAAATCTTTATTAGAAGATATTGCAATATTAACTGGTGGGACTTTAATCACAGAAGAATTAGGTCTACGTTTAGATAGTGTTGAATTAGAGTTATTAGGTAAAGCTTCACGAATAACTGTTACAAAAGACTCAACTACTATTATTACTGAAGGTAATTTGGATAATATTAAAAATCGTTGTGAACAATTAAAAAAACAAATTGCGATGAACGAGTCAGCATATGAAATTGAAAAATTGAAGGATAGAATTGCTAAGCTTTCTGGTGGAATTGCAGTTATTAAGGTTGGTGCTGTTACGGAAACAGAAATGAAAGATAAAAAATTACGACTAGAAGATGCAATAAACGCGACACGTGCTGCAGTTGAAGAAGGTGTTATACCTGGTGGTGGTGTGCAACACTAACACATCTCTCAACACCACTAAAATTATGGGCTAAACAAAATTTAAAAGATGATCAACTTATTGGGGCTTATATTTTAGCGGATTCTATTAAAGAACCACTTAAAAGAATTGCCGAAAACACTGGAAAAAATGGTAGTGTTATAACAGACTTAGTTGAAGAAAAGTATTTTGAATTTGGTTATAATGCTGAAATAAATGAGTTTGGGGATATGTTTGATTATGGTATTGTTGATCCAGCAAAAGTAACGCGTTCAGCATTACAAAATGCGATTTCTATTGCTAGTATGATTTTAACAACTGAATGCATTGTTGTTAGTAATAAAACAAATCAAGGTTAAATATAATTTCGGGATTGACGGGACTCGAACCCGCAACTTTCACCGTGACAGGGTGATACTCTAACCAAATTGAGATACAACCCCCATATGCATATCTAGACTATGGACATAATATGTCATAACCATATACTGTTTGTCAATAAGCATAAATATATAAAAAATTTATATTCTTTTTGTACTTGTCGAAGGAATAAAAATTTCGATAAGTTAAGTTGAACAGTCTATAATTAGAATGTAAGGCTCTGTAGCTCAGTGGTTAGAGTAGGGGACTCATAAGCCCTTGGTCGCAGGTTCAAATCCAGCCAGAGTCATATTTACGGTGAGATGGCTGAGTGGCTTAAAGCGTTAGATTGCTAATCTATTGTACAAATATTCTTTGTACCGAGGGTTCGAATCCCTCTCTTTCCTATAAATGTAGACTAAATTTTTATTAAAAAGCCTTCGAAATGATAAGAATAATTTTTTATTACTTGACAAAATTAGTAACTTGAAGTTAAAATTATGTTATTATTTAATAGAGAAATTTACGGAGAAATAATTATATGGCTAACATAAGTAAAATATTTGGAGTTGACCTTGGGACGACCAACTCCGTTGCAGCAGTAATGGAAGGTGGACAACCCACAGTAGTTAACAATACGGAAGGATTAAGAACAACACCATCAATTGTCGCTTATACTAAAAATA